>ML686135.1:1184416-1225824 GCA_007922175.1 Pelusios castaneus | reverse complement strand
TCTTTCTTTCTTTCTTTCTTTCTTTCTTTCTTTCTTTCTTTCTTTCTACTTGTGTCTGTAGTCATAGGTGAATGTATTAGCACTATAAAGCCCACCGTTTCCTTGTGTCAGGCTAAATTAATGAACACCATGACCCTAATCCTGCAAAGGCCATAATTGCATTAGACTATTTTTATGATTAAAATTAAGAGTATGAGTAAATCTGTGCAGGATGGGACCTATGATTGACCAGTTTGTGGAGCAAATATACAAAGGGCAAAACCAGATGAACAGAACAGTATGTCATCATCAGAAATAAAATTCTGGGAATACTATTAGCTAAGAACATGAAATCTCAAAAAAAATCTAAAAAAAAAATGTAAAATTTCTTTTAAGAAACAGGCCATGTTAAACATCATCACTCTGCCTGAGATACTCATTCTGATCTATATGTAAATCACTCTCCTTTCAGTGGGTGCATCTACACTTGGAAATTAAGTCAACTTAAGCTTGCTTAAATCGACTTAATTTAATCCGCGTCTATACTACACTTTCCTTAAGTCGATTTAAGCAAGCTGTTTAAGTCGAATTAAGGAAAATAAAGTCGACTTAATGAAAATTAAGTCAACTTTATTAAACCTCATTTTACTTCAATTTAAGCCTAAAGTCGACTTCCTAAAGTCGACTTAAGCCAGTGTAGATCTGGAGTATCCCTAAGTCAACTTAAAGTCGACTTAGGGCTCTGCAGGACTCCCCCACTGCCCTCCCTGCTGGGTGGGGGGCACAGGGGGAGCCTGGCATGCCCCTCCACAGGGCAGGGCAGAGCCCTGCCCACCCTGCCCCTATGCCCTGCCATGGTCCCTGTCCTCCTTTGCCCCATTGTACCCAGATACAATGGGGTAAAGGCTGAGCCCCCTGGCACTGGGCAAGGGATGCACCCTGGCACCGTGGACCTGCCCAAGGTCTCCCTAGCCCCTACTAGTTGACCTAGGAGTCCAGTGTGGACACTCTAGGTTGACTTTGTAAGTTCCCCCCTAAGTCGACTTTAAATTTAAGTGTGGACATGCTAAATCGACTTAACTAAAGTCGACTTAAATTTACAAGTGTAAACATAGCCAATGTGCTCAGTGCAGCCAGCAATGTATCATAAGAACGTGTCTCTTTCTAAATGCAAGTGGGTTAAAGAGTATAGCATTTTCTTCCATGTTAGTACCAGGATTGTTGCCTAGAACATAGATTCTGACTTCTGTGCAGTCCAGAGATTTTAAATTCCTGAATCAAATGTTGGTTTATCATGGAGGTTGATATGGGCTCAAAGTATGAACTCTAGTCATTTGCCGAATAAAGACCTTAATGATTCAAGATCTTCTTAAACTGAAATTTCAAATATATAAGCTTTTGTTTATGAACAATAAAATTATCTGTCTTTATGTAAATACTGTATAGATTTATATATAATCTGATTATATTCTGATAAGGATCTAATTTATTGTTCTTTTCTAACAGTGGCAAGTATGTGCCCTATTTCCACATGATAAATTGTATTGCTGAAATCAAGCAGTAGTCACACTAATATTTTTTCTATGAATTAAGGTCATAACCTCAAAAGAAATTATATATTTTAGTATGCAGGACTATTTGGTATAGCTAGTGGTAAGTTTTATGCATTCATCCACAAAAGCTAAAAGTTGATTTTCTACTTGAATTCCCAAGGTTGCTCAGTGATTGTAAACTACTGCAGAAAGATATTTTTTCCAAGTTTCTCAGTAAAGAAGAAAATTGGCTTTGACCTTGCCTTGCCCCGCCCCCACTTCCTTAGAAAGTTGTGGATTTTTTCTCTCTCTATCTATGTCCTTTGGATACACACAATCAGACACAATCAGACTCTCTCTATTTATGTCCTTTGGATACACACAATCAGAAGGCTGGGACTATAACAATATTTAAAAGGGAACTGGATAAGTTCATGGTGGCTAAGTCCATAAATGGCTATTAGCCAGAAAGGGGTTAAGAATGGTGTCCCTAGCCTCTGTTTATCAGAGGATGGAGACGGATGGCAGGAGAGTGATCACTTGATCATTGCCTGTTAGGTTCACTCCCTCTGGGGCACCTGGCACTGGCCACTGTCGGTAGACAGATACTGGGCTGGATGGACCTCTGGTCTGACCCAGTACGGCCTTTCTTATGTTCACACATAGCTCAAAGGAGATGAATTAGTTTGAAAAGAATAAATGACGTTGTTAAAGGTGCATAATGAATAAATGTGTTACATGACTCTATGACTTATTATACCACTATCATGTTCATATCTATGGCGCTTTAGATTATATATATATATATTATTTTGTGTGTTTACATATATTAGCTTAATCTTCTAATTGCATATTTTCTAGATATATTTATATGGTGTGTGTGTAGTATCTATCTAGCTAGCTAGCTAGCTAGCTAGCTAACCAAAAAACTATTGTAATGCAACACCAAAGTCAGGAAATGCAAAGAGTAAGATAAAATAGATTTATTTTTAAGTGAGAATTGTGTTTTTTTTTCCTAGTCATATAACTCAGAAATAGTTGTATTGCATTTAGTTCAAGCTTTCCTCTAAAAAAAATTCTGAGATGAGTGAAGGCATGTTTCAGCTCAATGGGAATATTTTGTTTGTTTATATTTGGATCATAAAATCCACCTTACAGGTTCTTACCATATTTTTGTGGCTCTGGAAATTTTCCATAGCTATATTGGTGCTTGAGTCATTAGCAAATCGTGATGACACTTCATTATATAATGGAAGGTGATATATTGAAGACAAAGGAATTGTCACACAGTCTTACAATGGTTCAAGAGCATGAGTACTAACCTCAGGGCAGTTCATTAGGAAACACGGTACAGACCCTCAAACTGGCGGAGATTTCTCTACTTAGTTTCACCAACTAATTACCAAGTGTAAACTCTTCAGGCACTAAGACAGGCTTAATGTGGAGACATAGACAGTCGTCCTGGGTACTCCAGTCTGTCTTGCCACCCAAGTAAACTTCCTGTGTGATAGGTGATCTCTTAGGCTATCTCTACACTTAGAAAGTTAAGTTGACTTTATTAAGTTGAATTTAAGTCGACTTTATTAAGTTGACTTAAAGAGGCTACACTAGACTCTTAAGTCAACTGGGAGGGGGAGTTGGAGGGGTGCATTGTGGGAAGTGTGCCAGCTTGGCAGCAGAGAAGGTCCCCTCTCCCCTGGTCACTCCTTTAAAAGAGGAAGTGAGCTCAGCACCTTCCCCATTGTGCCTGGCAACATGGAGCCTGAGCAGGTCATGGACCAGCCTCTTCTCCAGAGATTTGTCAGGCAGCTGCACGACACCTGCCAGCTATTGGCAAGGCTTCTTTGGCTGTGGAGCAGGCTTTGCTGGCAACCCACCAGCGCTGAGGCAGATGACATCCTGACCCCCATCTTGTTGCCCCAGCAAGCTGCCGCGCTCACAAGAGTGCGCTCCGTGCCTCATTGTTTCTGGGCACATGAGGCCAGCAGTGATAGGTAGAAGCAGATAGTCCTCACCACCTGGGACAAAGTCCTATGGCTGCAGAATGAGCAAGCAGACCTTCCTTGAGCTGGTCCACGAGCTCACCCCGGTTCTGCAGCGCATGGACACCAGACTCCGACCTGCCCTGCCCGTGGACAAGAGAGTGGCCGTCGCCGTGTGGAAGCTGGCAACCCCGGATTCCTACAGCTCCGTGGCCCAGCAGTTCGGCATCGGGAAGGCCACAGTGGGGATCGCGCTCATGCAGGTGTGCAGGGCAATCAACTGGGTCCTGCTAGCTCGCCTCATCACTCCGGGCAACCTGCATGACCTCCTTGACGGCCTCGGCTTCCCCAGCTGTGGGGGCATTGTGGATGCCATGCACATACCCATCTGAGCCCCAGGCCACCGCGTCAGGAACTATTTTAACCAGAAGGGGTAGTACTCCGTAGTCCTGCAGGCCCTCGTGGACCACAAAGTAATGTTCCAGAACATCTACGTGGGCTGGCCAGGGAAGGTGAACGACGTATGCATCCTGCGCAACTCTGCCCTGCACAGGCGCAAGCAGGCGGGTACCTTTTTCCTCGACCATGCCATCACTATAGGGGATGTGCAGGTGCCAGTCCTGATCCTGGGGGATGCTGCCTACCCCTTGTTCTCCTGGCTTATGAAGCCATACACGGGCGCCATGGATGACAGCAGTGTCCTCTACAATTGGAGGCTCAACCGGTGCCGCAGCGTCATCGAGCATGCCTTCGGCCATCTGAAGACTCGCTGGAGGGCCCTCCTGACCCACCTGCAGCTCAGCAAGCGCAACCTCCTGGGGCTTATCAGTGTGTGCTGCTGCCTGCACAACCTCTGCGAGCTGTGAGGGGAAAGGGGCCCCACATCTGGGAGGCTGAGGCCAAGTGGCTCGCCGCGCAGTATGAACAGCCTGATGACACCCTGCCCCAGACACAGCGGGCCCAGCGGCAAGTACAGTTAATCCGGGACACGCTGAGGGCCCACTTTGTCAGCGAGGAGCGCTGAGGGGTAGGCCTGCTACCAGGCCCCATCACCTCCACCACCCGCCCATGCCTGCCACCCCACCCCCACACACCCGTCTCCCCCCATCCCCAAACCAATAAAAAGTACGACAGAACATATAATGGTGTTCAGGGTTTTTATTCAGAGGAGGGGAACTAGGGGTTGGTGGGGGGGGGGGGGTTGGGAGGCATCAGGAGAGCCAGGGGGAGAGAGGGGTTTGCGGGGAGTGAAGAGGGTTGGGGGGAGGGGCTGGTGCTAGTGGCCTCCGGAAGGCGGGTCCCAGGCCTGCAGACATCTGCCCCGTGTCCGGGTCCACCGGCGAGGGGAACAGGTGCTCCTCCAGGTGCTCCAGGGACTGGATCTGCTGCTCCATCCTCTCAAACAGCCTGTGCTCGACCCTCTGCAGCCCCTGCTCAACCCTCCGGTGGGCATCTTCCTGCTCTTCCCAGGCCAACAGGCGTACCTTGGTCCACTTGGCAACGCGGATCAGTTCCTCGAACTGCTCGTCCCTGGAGCACTGTGCTCTCCTCCTCCTCCTGCTCAGCGCTGGTGGGGCCCCGGGAGTGCCATTGGGCAAGGGTGCACGGTCTGCTGGGGAGAAGCAGAGAACGGAGATCCTCCCATTAACTGGTGTGGTGTGCAGCCTGACAGCAGCTGCTGTTCCTTGACCATCCCCCTTGGTACACGCCGGCGTGCTCTGCTGCCCAGGTTGGGTGCAGTGCCCATGTGCCACCAGTCAGGCACATGCTGTCTGGCCTTGGTGCTCCCGCCTATGGTCCCCACACCCCAACTCCAGACACGCCACTGCACCACTCACCTCTGGGTCCCCCCCTGCCCCTGTGGGGGTGCCTTCCCGCCCCCACTACCCTGCCTGTCCCTGAGCCATGTCCCTCTGCAGTCCCTCTCCCATGGGCATGCACAGCCCTGCCCGCAGGGAGGGAGGGAGAAAGGGAGGGAGCACTCACCAGTAGGTACAGCAGGTGTCTTCGGCGCTGTCCCCTCACCTGGGTCGTCTTCAGTGGGGGGAACCTGCTCCTCTCCCTTCTTCTGTGAGGCTGGGTCTGCCGTCGGGGCAGGGATCAGCTCTGGGCTGGCAGCTGGCTCCAGGGCTGGCGAGGTGCCCTCCTGCTCCTGCTGGGCACTGGCCTCCCCCTACGCCAGCACCACAGTCTGGTCCACCGAGCCCTCCTCCTGGTCGTTGTCGAAGGAGTCGATGATGTGGGCTGGCAGACTGCCACTCTCCTGCCCCAGAAAGACATCCAGCTGCTTGTAATATCAACGGCTGGTGGTGGGGGCTGCCCCTGTCCGGAGTGTCGCCTCCCGGGCCTTGTAATACACCTGCCACAGGTCCTTCATTTTCACCCGGACCTGCTGGGTGTCCTGGGTGTGGCCCTTTGCACCCAAGGCCTGGGAGATGGAGGCATATACCTCCCGGTTGTGATGGCTGCCCCACAACTGAGAGGTGACTACCTCATCCCCCCATATGGCCAGCAGGTCCAGGATTTCCTGGTGGCTCCAGGATGGGGCCCACCTGCGGTGCTGGCTCTGCTCTGCCATGCTCCCAAGCAGCAGGTCTGGCCAGCTCTGGGAAGCAGGGTGGTCAGGGGTGAGTCCTATCCTGTGGTTGGCCAGGGCAAGCTCTTCCTGTGCCAGGAACTCTGGGAGGGAGGTCAGGGAGGGAGGCCTGGAGGCCATGGAGGTCAACTTAGGGCTACTCTGCGTCTACACTGGCTTAAGTTGACTTAATAAGGTTGACTTAACACTTAAGTCGACCTAAAAGGCGGTATTATTAAGTCGACTTAAGCTTTCAGTGAGTCGAGGCTTAAGGAGGCTTAAGTTGACGTAATGAAAGCCCAGTGTGGACAGGGGAGTAAGTTAGGTTAACTTAAGCCTCCTTAACTTGTAAGTGTAGATGCACTCTTATACACTAAGTAGAAAGCAATATTCAGGTTACTCCCAGACTCAAAGGACCAGTTACCCTAGGTCTGCACTTTAGCTAACACAGAAAAGATAACACTTTTAGCTACTCATATGACCATCATTGTGGGAGATCAAAGCACGATTGATTGGCCCAATTTTCAAACATAATTATGGGCCCAGTTCTACAACATTTATGTGGGTACATCCTGTGATGCTGGCAGAGCAAGGTCCCCAACCCTCAACTGAAAACTGACATACTCTTAGGCTAGTCTATACTTAAAACTTGTAGCAGCACAGCTGTATCAGTACAGTACAGCTGTGCCACTTTAAGAGCACTTGCATAGTTTTGTTTTGTCAGCAGGAGAGAGCTTTCCCACCAACATAGTAAAACATAATAAAACCATCTAAATGAGTGGCAGTAGCTATGTCGGTGGGAGAGCGTCTGACCCCCAACAGAGTGCTATGCACACAAGTGCTTTCCCTGGCAAAACTTACATCACTCAGAGTGTGTGTGTTTTTTTCACATCCCTGAGTGACAGCAATTTTGCCAGAATAAGTGCCTAGTGTAGACATGACCTCAGCTGAAGTCAGTCTGGCTCACTGGAGTTAGTGCTGTTAAAACAGGTATTAGAATTTTAAGACTGCATTTAGTGTTTAGACTTTATCAGATGCCTATGAGTTGCTTCATGTAAGAATCTCACTTATAACAATCTGCATCCCATATTGTAAAGCAATATTTGAATATTTATATTGTGAGCCATTGTAGCCATGTAAATCAAAAGAGAGGAGAGAGACATTAATTAGGCCTGTTCCACACTAGACAGTTGTGTCAACAAAAGTCAGCTTTTATCAACAAAACAGTGCTGTCATACACACTGCAGTCACTGCCCCCCCTCCCCACACCCCCATTAAGCAATTTTATAAAGGCAACCTAGTTTAACATCTGAAACGTTACTGTTTCCATTTTTATTTTATAATGAGAAATGTACTATTTCATGTATTAAATAAATCAGAAACCTGTGCTGAAATAATGTGTCTATTAATAAAAAGAGAATGATGTTTGTAATAAATCAACTATTTCCTGTAATAATCATTAAATCATTTTAAAAAATCCTAATCCCAACTCTATCTATCTATCTAGTTTAAATGACAATGCAATCAAGGTTATTTTCCAATGTTAAAGAACTGAACTCCATCTTAATTTATTATTAGCAAGAGTATAACAAATTAATTTACTTGTTGAGTAAAATGAGTTCTCATAAAGCAGGTCTGCAATTAATGCAAATCTCTAAAAATTCACTTTTACATTAATCAGCTCCCTCTTGGCTTCAGAGATCTTTGCTTTTTATATTTGTATTAATATTATTTTATTACTATCAAGTGTTTTAAAATTCTGTTCTGCATACTAGTTTGCACATGTCAGCCATTCATTCTGCACTTGATAGCAAATCATTCAAGTGAGTATACATTGCCAAAATCCTAGGCAATTTGAATGCAAATTAAATCAATGCAGTATCTTGGAAGAATTTGCCCTTGGAAAGAGTAAAGGTTTAGCAACTGTTCAGAAGTCTATTTTTTTGTTTAAATCAGTACCCAGTAGGGTTGTAATAGTAAAGACTATGCCAGCTTTTCCATTCTAAACCCCATTTTCAAAGGGATGAGAATTTGACTGTAAAAACTCCCTTTAGGTCAACTTGGTGTTTGTTGCTTCACAATGCTGCAAGGTGTTCACCATCGTGGAGGGAAGAGGAAAATGAAAGCTCAAATCACTCACAGTCTTGCACACATCTGACCCCCCTCCTAAAAATCTGAACTCCCTGCCACTATTTATTTATTTATTTATTTATTTATTTGTGTTAATGTAAGATGTAGGATTCCCAGTCAGGGACCAAGAGGTGCTGTACAAATGGAGCATGAAGATGGTCTTTTACCCACACAGCTTACAGTCTAGTCAGTGTGAATTTTCCCAGTGTACTAAATGCAACATTTAGCCCAAGCAAGGATGGGGCCAATATCAGCAAGTTGTAAAGAAGCAGGAGACCTTGGACAGAGAGAAAGACAGCACACAAGAGAAAAATCAGGAGTCGGAGGAGGGAGAGTCTCAAAAGAGGTCGGAAGGGAGGAAACTGTGTTTGCATCTCTTGTCATTAGGCACTATGGGTGAGTCTACTATTGTAAATTAAGTCGACTTAAGTTTGCTTAAGTCGACTTAATTTATTCTGCGTCTACACTACACTTTCCTTAAGTCGACTTAAGCAAGCTGCTTAAGTTGACTTAAGGAAAATTGTCAACTTTTTAAAACCTCGTTTAAAGTAGACTTTTGTCTTAAGTCGACTTTAGAAAGTCGACTTAAGCCAGTGTAGACCTGGAGTAGCCCTAAGTCGACTCTAAGTCAACTTAGGGCTCTCCAGGACTCCCCCACTGCCCTCCCTGTCAGGGGGGTGGCACAGGGAGAGCCTGGCATGCCCCCCCACAAGGCAGGGCAGATGCCTTCCCACCCTGCCCCTATGCCCTGCCAGGGTCCCTGTCCCCCTTTGCCCCATTGTACCCAGGTACAATGGGGCAAAGGCTGAGCCCCCTTACACTTGGCAAGGGGTGCCCCCCCTGCCACAGTGGACCTGTCCCAGGTCCACCTAGCCCCTACAAGTCGACCTAAGCATCCAGTGTGGACGCGCTAGGTCGACTTTGTAGGGTCCCCCCTAAGTCGACTTAAAATTTAGATGTGGACATGCTAAACCGACTTTGTTACATCGACTTAGCTAAGTTGACCTAAATTAACAAGTGTAGACATAGCCAGAGATTTTAAAAGTGTTTAGGTATCTAAAGACAGGGCTGTCCCTGGGGGGTGGCAGCCAGGGTAACAGCCCTAGGTCCCGTGCTTCAGTGGGCCCTGTTGGGTACACTGGTGTGCAGCGCGGCCTCTGGCACAGCCCTCTAGGGCCACAGGCCCTGGAAGGCCGCACCAGAGGCTGCACAGCATGCCAGCCTGCCCTGCCCCCAGAGCAGAGCAACCACATGGCAGCCTGTGACCAGAGTGGACCAGCCAGCCCAGGGGCAGGAGTGCGGAGCCCCAGCACTTGGGCTGGCCCACTTCTCCCCCCCCAGTGCTGGGAGGAGTCGGGGGCCCCCACAGGCCATTTGGCCTTGGGCCTTACCCACCCCTAGGGATGGCCTTGCCTAAAGATATAGTTAAGGCACCTTGTATGGTGTAAAGGTCCTGTGTGCCTAACTCCCATGAAAATTACACAACTGTTATTGTATCTTAGACTGGAATGGCCCCCTACAGGCATTGTGGTTGGTGAAGGAGATACTTCCTAGCTAGTTCAGACTGAGCACCAGGCCAGGAGCAGATCTTCAGAGCTTGCATGTTTTTGTTTTGTTATGTAACCTTGTCTATTTGCCACTCCTCAAGACTCTTTGCATACTCATCTTCAGAACTGCAACATCTGTCTTCCTTCTCCCCATTAGTCCATTTCCCCTTCCTAGTTACATTCACCACCCTACAGTTCCAGCCAGAGCTATCTTTACTCTCCTCCTTTTCATCCCAACCCTCCTGCTGTTAGGTCCCACATCCACATCCACCTCCTCACCTCAGGTGACATTTGTCCCAACCCTGACCCTCCTTCCACCTCCATCTACCACCCTGCTGGTGTGACCATTCCTAACTTCAGACCCATCCTCTTCCTGTCCCCTCCATCCCTTCCTTTCTTTTACTGTCTCTGAAGTGCTCTGAAAAGATATTAATCATCCACAATCTTTTCCTATCTCACTGTTTTCGGCTTCTGGTTTTTACTGAGCCCTAGATCCCATCATCTGACACAGTGTCTGCAGCTGCCCGCCTTTATAAGGCATTTATGAGACATTGGCTGAAGTGTTGGGCTTCAACTCTCTCATTCCTATCATTTCCAGCCCTTCCTTCTTTCCTTTTCCTATCTTGCTCCTCTTTTGAAAAGCACTGCATCTGACTCTTCCCTTCCCCTCCTTATTGCTATCTTCTACTGTCCACCCAACTCCACCCCATCAGACTTCCTCTCTGATTTCAACCCCCTCTCTTCCTTTTCTCACAATCTCCCATATTCATCCTCTTTTAGCTTCTTTATTGATGACCCATCAGCAGCAAGTCTCCTTGTTCACACCTCTTCATTCCAAGAGCCCTCATTCAACTCTTCCACTCAACAAAAGGCCCATTCATATGACATTGTTGCCCCAATCATTGCTATCTCTTTGATTTCTCCATTGCTGAGTTCCCCTTTTCTGACCATCACCCGGTGTGAAGGTGGGGAGGCTAGGGCCAGCAGGCCTAGTAGGCAGTCCATGGTTCAATGGTTTTCAAAGTGCTGGAGTCCTTATCCAATGATCTGGGGACCTGATGGTCAAGTTATAATCTGCCCTTCTCCGGGTCTCAGCCCCAGATGGGGAACATGGGAGGGTATTTCCTCTAGCTGATACTCCAGACCAGCCACCCCTGGACTCTTCCTGCCACCCACCCCCAGTATTCTATTCACTTTGAAACATGGTCACAATCTTCTGCTTCCTTCCCCATGGTGGTTTGGTCAAACAAATGACTCATATAGTCAATAGTGGCTTCCTACCTCCCTTTGCAGTATCCTATGGTTTCTCTCTTATCAGAGAGAAGAGGAGAGAAAAATGTTGTCAGGCCCCTGGTTGCCTGGCTGGGTCTTACTCACAGTCCACGTCCTTTCCTTTCCTTATGTATTCTTCTGTCCCAGAACTAACTAGCTTCCTTCCTCTAGACGGCATTTCCTTTGCTCTCCCCTCCTTGACTGCTAGTCTCAGTGTAAGCAGGCCCTCCATTTGGAGCATGTTCTAGAATCGCGGAGGGGCAGGGCCTTCTTAGTTCAGTACTGCTTCATCACTCCTATACTCTTACGGTGCATCTACACTTACAAATTAAGTCTAATCTGTGTCTACATTGGCTAAGTCGACTTTATAAAGTCAACTTTGCCAGTAAATTCGATTTTATACTAGGTTTTATAAAGTCGACTTTAAATTTCCTTAAGTCGACTTAACCAGCAGCTTAAGTCGATTTAAGGAAATTGTAGTGTAGATGCAGATTAAATTAATTGGATCAAAGCAAGCTTTGATAGACTTAATTTAATCTGCATCTACACTACAAAATGTAACAAGCAAATGTGAATAAAAAATACATTTGGGAAACTGTGATCTGCTCACAGAGATTTTCAGTGCTATTTTAGTGAATTAGCTTAATGCATCAAGCAACCTTCACTTTTTATGAATTTCCCTCATTATTTTAAATTGTTTGATGAATGCTTTAAACAAGTGGTACTCAAACCTTAGGCTATGTCTACACTTGTTAAGTCGACTCTGTTAAGTCGACTTAACGAAGTGTCTACACTTTAAGTCAACTTAAGTTGACCTTGTTAACTTAACAGAGCCTGTAGTGTAGACATACCCGTCTACACTGGCTATAAGTCGACTTAAGTCAACTTAATAAGGTTGAATTAAGCCTTAAGTCGACCTTCAGAGATGGTTTTATTAAGTCGACTTAAGGGAGCACTTAAGTCAACTTAACAAGCGCCCAGTGTGGAAGCAGAGTTCTGTAGGTCGACTTTAGCATCCTTAAGTCGACCTAAGGTACCAGTGTAAACGCACCCTTAGTGATTCAGGAGCCAAATCAGCAATGGACATTACCCAAAACAACCACAATAGTATGAATTCATTGTTTCATTTACTATGGTATTATACATTCATATTTAAACATGATAGAGGAAATATTTTATATATCTAATATATATGTAATTCTCACAACCAAATGACTGACCTTGTATTATTATTTTATCAACTAAAATGAGTTAATAATATAGAAAAAGCATCCTGACTGGTTAATAACTAGTGTTTTAATCTCATGTGTTGCATACATATGTAGGAGACACATTGAAGAACCACTTGAGGCTCGTGAGCCTCAGTGTGAATATCTCAGCTTTAAAATAACCATATTTTGGACTGTAGTTTGTTTGCTATCTGTTAACCATGGTTATTGCTTTGACTGTTCATTTTCACAACTATCTATTTGCTGCATGTGATTCAACAAATGTATTGTCTCTCCTCCCTGACTGGATGACTCTCAGACCCAATGAGCTTTCAAGGGGGTTCCCGTGATTATTTCTGGTGTTGATAATGTGTGAAGACATAGTCACACACATCTCGCTCTATTAATATTCACACAAGCATCTCACAACTTCTTCTACTCCTTTGGACTTTCTTGTCAAGGAAATTGGTCCTGTGCTAATGTTAAGTGAATAAAGGGATCATGATTATCACTGCAGGGATATTTTTGTAGCATTCTTCCAGCTCTACTCCCTATTTCCCTGGACCACAGTGAACCATTTATCTTCTTTCCCTGGAACGTATGCTCTTCAGATAATACTTGCAGACAGTTATTAAGTACAGCTTAATTGTAATTTAGCCAAACGATACATATTAAACTGTTTTAATCTTTCCTCATATATCATTTGCTCTCATCCTTTAACGGTTTATGTTGCTTTCTCTAAATACCCTCAAATTTGTCTACAAATACAACTGAGGCAATGTTAGCTCTACCTTATATCAGTGCTTTTCAAACTTAGGGTCAGGACCCTGTATTGGTCACAGACCCTCAGGTACTGGGTCGCAGCACCCCCTCTGCTACCACCAAAAGACTGGAAAGCATTGCTCAAAGATGTAATTGTTGGGTCAGGGGCATACATTATTTTTTCAATTGGGTCCCGATAAAAAAGCTTTGAAAACCACTGCCTTATATTATAGACACATTTTTACCAGTGCCATCTAGAGAAAATGACAGTCTCTACACCAAGAGCAACTTCCCTTGCTTTCTTTAGTCTTTACAGTAGCAGAAAGCCTCTCTACAAAGTAGTGAATATTAATTGTAATAAGACCATTGGGTCAGAAATTGGGATTTTGCAACATTAAATATTAACAGTCTCTTTACAATACAACACATCATAAACTTTGAAAAGTCCCGCCTACCAATCTCAAAATGTTAATTATACTAAGACTGCACAATCATTTTCTCCTGTCGAATACAATGATTCAAGACTTATTCTCAGAAAAGACTTGGTCAGAATGTACTGAAGAAAATTAAAGGACTGTTTAAACTCTTCACCCATCTTTGCTTTTCTGAATGTTGACAGGCTATTTTTTATTCACAGAGATTATGTTAATGCAACATGACAACTCCAGTCATGATGAGAGTAAGTTGGTTTTAACAGAAGAGTGTTGAGCAAGTTAGAGGAGAAAAACCTTAGTCCATAATTAAGGGAGATAGAATTCTTTGTTGTAATAGCAGTTCTGGAATGCTTCAAACCTTAAATTTAAACAAACACATGCCATTTTTGTCATAGAAAATTACAGCCGTGGTTGATTTATCTCTTAGCTTGATCCTTCTGGATGTTTGCCAATGTGGTTCTTGAGACCTTAAGAATATGATGTTTTAGTGGTACATAAACTTGGCACCTTGTATCTTGTAAACCATTTTCTCTCACACCAACCCAAACAGATGTTCTTCTCTCCATGGCACCTTTGTAGCAGATCAAACTGTCTGTTTCTCTTCATTTTAAAGAAAAATCTTTATATTTTTTCTTATAATTTTCCCCCCAAGGATCATTAATCCACTTGGCAGTGTATATCACACAGAACACGACATGAACCCTGCCTTCTGTGTCTTATAACCTAGATCACATGTGGCCAAACTGTGTCTCATGAGCCATATGCAGCTCTTTTATAGTGCTCTTGGAGCGCTCCAGGCACCCTCTGGCTCCCTCTCCCCTCCTTCCCCCCCCCCCCCCATGCATTCTCTACCTTCCGGTCTGTGAGAAACTTGGAATTTCTGCCCTGCATCAGAGTGGTGGGAGGTCTAGACGAAGTTGCCCGGTATGGTGGGGAATCATGGGGGGGGGGTCAGCAAATTTGGCCACCCCTGATCTAAATGAATGGCCAAAACTGTACCTATATTAACTATCTGGGATGCTTGGAGTAAGGGGGAGCACTTCAGAGACACTGTCTACTTTATAATATCTTTCACCATCCAGGTCTCCTGTCAGCAGATTGTTCAATCAATCTGTAGCCTTGGGGGAGGTGGTTTGGACTTGTCAGTTTTACTGGATGCCTAAATTGCCAGGCCCCTTCCATTTGTGAGTGGCTAGAATTGACTGTCTTATCACATTCCCTGTGTGTGGTGCTCCAAGTACTCATAACCTCTGCAACTGATCATATACCTACAAATAAACCACATGTCCTAAAAATTTCCCGGTGGCAGAAAATGCAGCAGTCCTTCTGCTTAATGATGCAGATCACAGTGAAATGGTCACTGCAATAGTCACCTCTCTGTATTGGCTCCTCATTGATTATAAAGTCCAATTCAAGGTCTCTGTTCTGATAGTCAAAGCCTTCCATTGGATTGGTCCTAGCTATAGTAATCACCACTCCTACTATGACCTCCCATGGCAGCTGCATTCCATAAGAGTAATGAAATGGTTCACCAGAAAGAAGAGGATCTTGAAAGCAGAAAACAAACTCTCATAGGACTCTGGACCTAGCCTATAGATTACATTCCTGCTTCAGATAAGAATAATCACAGAATGGCTAACCACATTCTCACATAACCACATTCAGAACTAGAAGGCCAGTCTATTTCTCATTGCTACACATGTAAATGAAAAAAAGACAGATTTGTATTGTTATTTCAATTTTTAAATAATTGTGAGGTGCTCTACATAACTTGATGATAGCAAGATATTTCTTATAGAACACTGTAATGTTTCCTTAATACTCAAATAAGGGAAATCTGAGTTTAGAAAGGTTAATGTTGGTTAACATTTGAAAAAGTTTATTTTCAAGGAATGACCTGAATGAAAACAGGATTGTTGCTTGTGTACTAGGGTTGGTAAGGATTTCCAATGGTAAAGGTAGCACAGAAGAGACCTGAAAATAGGAGTTGGGGGAGACTAGAGGCTTGGGACATGAGACAGAAGGGAAGTAAAAGCTGAGGAGCAGGCAAAGTAGAGTTGTACAGAGTTTTGGAGGGTGGATAATAAGCTCGAACTTGGTGTGAAAGATGGAAGGAAGCTGGTGAAATGACTTTCATCCAGTGTTTATTTTCATGGTTCCTTGCTCAAGCAACTTTCACAATCACTAAATTCACACTTTCCTCCTATTTAGAGAAAAAAAAACAATGGAACAAAAGTCATCAAGCTGCTGTGGTATGGTAGGGTGGCCAGATGTCCCTATTTTATAGGTTCATTTTATAGTCCTGATATTTGGGGCTTTGTCTTATATAGGCATTTATTTCCCTCCATTCTGATTTTTTACACTTGTTATCTGGTCACCTCATGGCACTTGGATACTATGGAGAAGGGCATCTTATAAATAGAAGACTGAAATAAGAAATTGATTGTATTTCTTTTTTATTTCCCTTGCCTTTTATTTCAGTGCAGATATTTTTTTCCCCCTAGTTTGAAAGGTTTTGTGGTAGTGGCCAACTTCCATTAAAACATTGGTATATCATAACACCATCAGCTGTTCCATATAGATAATAAAATGCCTCTGACATCAGAGATGTCATTCCCATTTTACAGTTTACATATCATTTTCTTGTATTCTGCTGAGTTATCTGTTGTTGATCTCTTGGGGTTCAATGGGTTGTGATCTCTTCTTTCTTTCAACTTTATTCATTTGGCTGCAATAATACTAGTGGCGTCCTTACATTACTACATGTATAACCTAATACTTCCTAGCAAAGTAAAATGAAGCACTTTATTTAAATGAGTAAGTCAGAAATAACTTCTTTCCAGTCATTTATCAAGTGTTGTCTAACACACTGTAGAGATTTACACAAATCATTCATTAAATATATTCCATTTTGTAAGTGATTGATAGCAAATAGTTCTAAAAACATTGAGTATCTTATAATCACTTGTAAGCAAAGCATAGCTTGACAAAACATTGGCTATCCCTTGTCAAAGAAATGCTAACCTGGCCACATACATATTTTAAACCGCATTTGTCTTTTGTCCATTATTTCCATTTTGGAATAATTGCGTATGCAGTTTTGCACTTTGCATGCATTGCTCCCATTGTTCCTTTTCCTTCTCCCTGGTTCTCTAGACTACAGCAGTCCTTGGTTCCTCTTACAATTTGCCCCACTGCTTTATGTCAATGTTATATTTTTCCTATTGATGGTAATTCACATTACGAACTCTTAGGTTTTCACTCAGTATTATCCCTCTATCTTTTCTTAGGGTTGGCCAGGAGATTGGATACCATAAGTATGTATTTCCAAGAGACACTAAGTTGTTGTTTTCCATCATCCCAGTTACATGCTCTGCCCACTGAAGTCACGGTGGGTGTGTCTACACTTACAAATTAAGTCGACGTAAGGAAGCTTAAGTTGACTTTAAGTACTCTGCATCCACACTGGGCTTTCCTTAAATCGACTTAATCATTTCCTTAAGTCGACTTAAGGAAAAGTTGAGTCAACTTCATAACACCTCCATTTAGGTCGACTTAGTGCTTAAGTCGAGCTTACTAAGTTGACTTAAGCCAGTGTAAATGCAGAGTAGCTCTAAGTCTACCTCCATGGCCTCCACACCTCCTTCCCAGGGTTCCTGGCACAGAAAGAGCCTGCCCTGGCCAATCACAGGGCAGGACACAGCCCTGACCACCCTGCTCCTCAGAGCTGCCCAGGCCTGCGTTCTGGGAAGATGGCTGAGCAGAGCAGCCAGCACCGCAAGCAGGACCCATCCTGGAGCCACAAGGAAATCTTCAACCTGCTGGCCATTTGGGGGGATGAGGCAGTCACTTCCCCATTGCAGGGCAGCCAATGCAACCTGGGGGTGTATGCCTCCATCTCCCGGGCCCTGGCAGCCAAGGGCCACACCCAGGACATCCAGCAGGTCCAGGTCAAGATCAAGGACCCACCAGAGCTACCAAAAGGCCTGGGAGGAGAGACTCTGGACAGGGGCAGCCCCCACCAGCTGCCAGTATTACCAGCAGCTGGATGCCTTTCTGGATCAGGAGAGCAGTAGTTTCCCTGACCTCACCATCGACTCCACCGAGCCCCCCTCCCTCAACAATGACCAGGAGGAGGGCTCGGTGGATGAGACTGTGGTGCTGGAGGAAGGGGAGACCAGCCAGCAGCAGGGCACCCCACCAGACTGCCACCAGCCCAGAGCTCAACCCTGCCCCAACGGCAGACATCGCCACTGGGGAGGAGGAGCAGGTTCCCCCCACTGAAGAAGACCCGGGCAAGGGGACATCGCACCAGACACCTGCTGTACCTGCACTTCCACGGTGAGAGCTCCCTCCCTCACTCCCTGGGGGCAGGGCTGGGCATGCCTATGGCACAGGAACTGCAGGGAGACATGGCAGACAGGATTGGGGGGGGGGGCAGAGGGCCTTCCGCAGGGGCAGAGGGGCTGGAGGCTGTGTGCTGGTGGGGAAGCTGGAGCCGAGCGGTGCAGTAGCATGTCTGGAGATGTGGTGGAGACCATAGGTGAGAGCACCAAGGCCAGACAGCATGCACCCGACACCGGTGGCACATGGCCTCAGGAGAGACCCCTGAGGCAGGGCTGCCTGCAGCTCACCACCGTGGGCACTGCACCCGACCTGGGCAGCAGACCACGCCGGTGTGTACCAAGGAGTCACTGTCCTGAAGGACAGGGAGTGGGAAGCAGGAGGATGGTCAGGGGACAGCAGCTGCTCTCAGGCTGCACACTGCACCAGCTCATAGAAGGGACTCTCTTCTTTGCTTCTCTCCAGCAGCCCCTGTGCCCTTAACATGCGGCACTCCTGGTGCCCCACCAGGCCAGATCACAAGGAGAAGGAGGGTGCATCGCTCACGGGATGAGCTCCTCGAAGACTTGATCCGTGTCAGCGAGCGGACCAAGGCACACCTGGAGGCGTGGCAGAAGCAGGAGCATGTCCACTGGAGGGTCGAGCAGGGGCTGCGGAGGGGGAAGCAGAGGCTGCTCGAGCGAATGCTTGACCTCATAGAGTGGCAGACCCAGTCCCTGGAGCACGTGGAGGAGGGCTTGTTCCCTCGGGGCCCTGCCCTGCACCCCAGAGGCAGCCCTCCTCACTGGGAGGCTGGGGCAGCAAGGTGGGGAGAAGGCTGTTGTCTTCCTACATGCTGGAGGGTTGCCAGACAGGCCTGCTCCACAGCCGAAGAAGCCTTACCAAGAGCTGGCAGGTGTTGCGCAGCTGCCTGGCAAAGTGCAGGAGAAGAGTCTGGTCCATGACCTGCTCAGGCTCCCTGTTGCCAGGCACAATGGGGAAGGTGCTGAGCTCACTTCCTCTTTTAAAGGAGGGCTGGGGTGGGGGAACCTTCTCTGCTGCCATGCTGACACACTTCCCACAATGGACCCCGCCACCCCCCAAGTCGACTTAAGAGTCTAGTGTAGACTCTCTAAGTCGACTTAATAACGTCGACTTAACTTTCTAAGTGTAGACATAGCCTGGGATTCTACCACATTGACTATTGTTCATTCTCTTTTGACCTACTGCAGTCCCCTATTAGATCTTCTTCTCCACATTTCATTCTCGCTCACGGTCCCAAAAATTCATCACAACACTTTATTTTTAAAAATATTGAGCTTTTTCCCTCCTTGTTAATAAGTGCCCAGATCTCCCATCCATATAAAACAAACCCCCCTATAATAGTCTTGTATATTTGAAGCCTGATCTTTCTCCGTAGATGTTTGATATTGAAAATTCTTTGCAGAGAAAACTAATGTGCATTCCCATTATCAGACTGTTACTTACAGGCAGGGCTTTTTTTGGTGATGGTACTCAGGAGCTCTGAATAATGGCAACTTTTTTCCACAGCAATGTGGCCCCGGCTCCTTTCACCACCACTGGCAGCCTCAGGTCCCTGGCCGAGTACCGGCACTTTTTTTTCTTTTTTTTTTTTTTTTTAAACAAAAAAGGCCAACTCCTCAGTCCTTCTCACTGCTTCTACAGGCCACAGTTCAGAAAAGCATTTAAACATATTCTTAAATCCATTCCTATTCCAGAAAGCATTTAAAGAGATGGTTAGTTTTAAGCATGTACTTAAATCCTATTAACCTCAAAAGATAAAGTTAAGCATGTGCTTAAAAATTCTTCCTGAATAGGGATGCATTCCTGAAGGAGAGCTATAATCTATTTCAGGAGTGTCAAACATACTGCCAGCATGCTGGATCCAGTCTACATAATGTATTTATGTGGCCAGCATGGCATACTCAGATTATGCATGCATTTAGATTTTGTTTTTTAAAAGGTGTCTAGCCAGCATAACTGCAGAGATAGTCTTCCGGATGGGAAGTGACTATACGCTGACCTCAAGTTGTCTGCCCAAGTCTTCAGATAGCCTTTAGCAATCCCTCAGAGGTGTAAAATCCCTCATTCCCTTTCAGTCTAGTTTGGTTGCTAATTCTAAAACCCAATAATGACACTTAATTGTCGCATTAACTATTTCATTCATGATCAGGTTTGTGGATGGAACAGAAAGATGGGGTGGGAGTGAAGCACTCAAAGATTAGAAATTGGGAATTTCTGCAGGAAAAGATGTGGATATATGGAGGGGAAAACAGAGGACATGAAAAGACAGAGAAAAGAGTCAGAGCAACAGCAAGTGGAAGACGGAGGAGGAAGGGAAGCCTACCTCATACTGTCTCTTCTATTTCTGAATAGATAATTTTATAGTCTACACCAGACCGCCTTTATTCAACTTACTATTAATAAACTACAACAGGTTTCTCACAATGCCATGGTTTTCAAAATGGGGAAATGATTTTTAAATCTCTCCTCTCTCTTAATGCCTTTCTCTTGCAATCAAAGCTCAGATGCAGACATTATTGAATCTAAGCATGTTATCAGTGTAAACTAAGTTACACCTGGGTAGGTAAAAAAAGAAAAATCCCTTTAGTATGAAAAATAGATGTAATATACAGTATGTCTGGTTCTAAGCATCTTGATTAACTTGTTTCTCAGGGTTTATACTGCAAAATCACATTTTTATTTAGTTATTTTATTTATTTTTGCCAATGTTTAGCATTTGCTTTTCAAAAGAAACTCTAGAATTGCTATCAATAGGAGATTAACTATCCCTGTATGTGCCTTCCAGGCTTATTTATATAAGATGGCAAGAAGGCATGCTTGCAGATAAAAAGACAGCACTAGCAAGCTCATCTTTTAGCCTTCAGAATAATCTGATTTATCAGTAATCACATAAAAAATATTTAGGAGAAACTTATACTACTATAACTTGATTATAACCAGTTGCATCCTCGCAGTCCCTGCTACTGCTATCAGCCTGGATCCCACTTCTTCAGACAGCAAATTAATCAGAGTGACTCATGGCTGTATTTACAGAAATCCCACAATAGTACTTTAGTGTAGATTTATTCAAAAAATGAACCCCTCATTAAAAATGTATAAGGCTCTAAAAATATGAACGACAACATTGCTAGAATTTTATGCGGGATGTCAGTTTGAAATGTCATGAAACGGCCTTGTAAAAGAAGATTCACTGCTCATTGCTTTAAGACACCTTTTTACCACCAGGTTTGTGAACAGTGCTGTATGTGACTGCTGTTCGGTGCCCTTGCAGCTTTTCATTCTTATTCTTTGCTTGATTTGAAATAAGATGACAGTAATAAAACGCAGAAGAATAACAGTCTAATGGAAACAATCTATATTGCACATACAATGAGCTAAAGTGATGTGATCTCTTTTAGCAGTGTACCAAACTTTTGGAGCCAATGTGAAAAATGAGTGGAGTTTGACACCTGACACAGATCCTCTGGATGCTGATTATTTATCTATCCTTGGTTTCCTTGTTAGATTTTGTTGTTTTGTTTTGTTTTGTTGTTCAGATGTCTTTGTGAATCTTTTCATTTGATATTTGGGTTTGGGAATATTTTACTGTCATGTTGTGCAGCCTGGATTTTTTCAGGGAGTTTATGGTTGCATCACTGAGAGCCTTTTAACTTGTGAAACAAACAAGGAGTCCTACTAGACTAACATGGCTACCCCTCTGGAATTTTATCTTGTGCTGATTCATTCACACTCAGCCCAGGACAGGTCATTAGTGTCAGAAAGTTATTACCACTTTACAGTTGAACAAAGGCCTGTGAGAAATGAGCTGGTGGTCTCAGTTCAGTTACCAGCAGACAGCTGTCCTCATCAGAAGAACCCCTTTGCATTTGAAACTAATGCTAAGCCTTGCTGACAATCTCAGCAGAAGGGCTAAGAACTGGATTGGCAAAAGGCTAAATTAAATCCCTGGAAATGGTCTTTTCAGGCCAGAGATCAACTATACACAGTACAGTCAATCCCATCATGTTTCTATGGATTTAGCAGCAGATTTCATGCTCCATGGAAGTCAGTACTGCTCCTTGCTCAGCACTTTTTATCACAAACTATTGCAACAACCAACTAGACCTCTTCCTCCCTCTGTCCTAAATATTGGCAATGTACTTTCTTACTCATTATTGTGAAATTAGCAGAAGATGCATGAAGCTGGCAGGCCAGGACTATGCCCCTTCAAATGGTAGTTATATAAAAATGTCCTGAAGAGCTACCAGTCCTGTAAATAGTTCTATATAACCAGAGTTTGCTTGGAACTTCATCATCAATGGCATTCTCCATATGAAGGGGTCTTTGAAGGATCAGAGCCTAAAACATCTCTTACTGTTTCAATTAATGAGGCTACTGCCAGTCTCACTGGAAGGCAGGCATTTTAGAGCGATATCTCAAAAACTTACCAACACACCTCCATTTCCTTATGCCCAGCTATGTAAGTAACATGATTGTATATGGATTAGTGTGTTGTTTGTACAGCACTTTAACATTTACAGCACTATATGTGTTGTTACAGGAGATTGCTTAGCGTTAGATGTACAATATTCAACATTTGTACACTGGCTTAAAAATTTAAAATACTACATGAATTCTGGTTTACAGTTATTGGGATACTTGTTGTTAAATGTATGTGGGGATGTTTGACACACTCAATTGAATCTTCATTTTTATGGAAAATCCTCCATATTGGTAAAAGCAGATGGAAAGTTAGGAAACGTGATAATATATTCATATGCTCTTATGTGATTACAGCATGGCACCCAGATCAAGGGCTATGTCTACACTCCGAAAGTTAAGTCGACTTGATTTAATTGACATTAAGTCGACCTTATTAAGTCGACTTAGAGAGTCTACACTAGACTCTTAAGTCAACTTAGGGGGGTTGGAAGGGTGCATTGTGGGAAGTGTGTCAGTAGAAAAGGTCTCCCCTCCCCCAGCCATGCCTTCAAAAGAGGACGTTAGCTCAGCCCTTTCCCATTGTGCCTGGCAACTTGCAACAGGAGCAGGCCAGGGACCAGCCTCTTCTCCTGTGCTTTGCCAGGCAGCTGCGCAACACCTGCCAGCTAGTGGTAAGGCTTCTTTGGCTGTGGAACAGGCCTGTCTGGCAACCCACCAATATGGAGGAAGACTACAGCCTTCTCCCCACCTTGCTGCCCCAGCAACCTGCTGTGCTCACAGCACTACACTCCATGCCTCGTCGCTTCTGGGCACATGAGGCCAGCAGAGAGTGGTGGGAATGGATAGTCGTCACCACCTCCAACGATGCCCTATGGCTGCAGAGCTTTATGATGAGCAAGCGGACCTTCCGCGAGCTGGTCTGGGAGTTCACCCCGGTTCTGCAGCGCATGGCCACCAGACTCCAACCTGCCCTGCCCATAGACAAGTAAGTGGCCGTCGCCGTGTGGACTCCGTGGCCCAGCAGTTTGGCATCAGGAAGGCCACTGTGGAAACCACCATCATGCAGGTCTGCAGAGCAATCAACCGGGTCCTGCTAGCCCACCTCGTCACCCTGGGCAACCTGCATGAACTCCTCACCGGCCTCAGCTTCCCCAACTGTGGGGGCATTGTGGACACCACCCACATCCCCATTCAAGCCCCAGAACACCATGCCAGGGACTATGTCAACTGCAAGTGGTACTACTCCATGGTCCTGCAGACCCTCGTAGACCACCACAGAATCTTCCAGAACATCTATGTGGGCTGGCCAGGGAAGGAGCACGACACACGGATCCTGCATGGCTCCAGCCTCTACAGGTGCATGCAGGCTAGCACCTTCTTCCTCGACCACGCCATCACCATCGGGGACGTGCAGGTGCCAGTCCTGATCCTGGGGGATTCCACCTACCCCTTGCTCCCCTTGCTGATGAAGGGATGGATGACAGCAGGGACCTCTTCAATTGGAGGCTCAACCTGTGCCACAGCATCATTGAGCATGTCTTCGTCCGTCTCAAGGCCCGCTGGAGGGCCCTCCTGACCCGCCTGCAGCTCGGCGAGAGCAACCTCCCAGAGGTCGTCAGCACCTGCTGTTGCCTGCACAACCTCTGTGAGCTGCGGGGAGAAAGGTTCCCCTTCATCTGAGAGGCCGATGCCGATGCTGAGTGGCTCGCTGTGTAGTACAAGCAGTCCAACGACACCTTGCCCCAAACTCAGTGGGTCCAGCGGCAAGCACAGTTCATCCGGGATGCGCTGAGGGCCCACTTTGATAGCGAGGAGCACTGAAGGGTGGGCCTTCTACCAGTCCCCGTCACCTCCGCCACCCGCCCAGGCCTGCCCCCCCATGCACCCATCTCCCCATTGTCCCCACACCAATAAAAAGCATAATACACTGTATAACAGTGTTCAGGGTAGAAATTTCCAGAGGGGGAAATGGGGTTGGGAGCTGCACGGGTTTCAGGGGAGTGAAGAGGGTTGGGGGAGGAAAGGGGGTCAGAGGGAGGGGCCGGTGCTAGTGGCCTCCGGAAGTCAGGTCCCGGGCTTGCTGACGTCCGCCTTGGATCCTGGCCCACCTGCGAGGAGGGCTGCCTCTGGGACACAGGGTGGGGCCCCTAGGGAACAGGCGCCCCTCCAGGCGCTCCAGGGACTGGGTTTCCTGTTTCATGCAGTTGAGCATGCACTCGAGAAGCCTCTGCTCGCCCCTCTGCAGTCCCTGCTAACCCTCCGGTGGACATCCTCCTGCTCCTGCCACACCACCAGGCGTGCCTCAGTCCACTCGCTGAGGCAGACCAGGTCTTCAAGGAGCTTGTCTCGTGAGCGATGCACCCTCCTTCTCCTTGTGATCAGGCCTGGTGGGGCACCGGGAGTGCCACGTATCAAGAGTGCAGGGGCTGCTGGGGAGAAGCAAAGAAGAGAGTCCCTCTCATTAGCTGGTGCTGTGTGCAGCCTGACAGCAGCTGCTGTCCCCTGACCATCGTCCTGCTTCCCAGTCCCTGTCCTTTGGGACAGGGACCTCTTGGTACACACCGGTGTGCTCTGCTGCCCAGGTCGGGTGTGGTGCCCACAGTGGTGAGCTGCAGGCAGCCCTGCCTCGGGGGTTTCTCCTGAGGCCATGTGCCACTGGTGTCAGGTGCATGCTGTCTGCCTTGGTGCTCTCGCTTACGGTCCCCCCACCTTATCTCCAGACACGCCACTGCACCGCACGCCTCCGGGTTCCCCCCATGCCTGCCCCCATCACACAGCCCCCAGCCCCTCTGCCCTATGGGGGTGCCTTCCCCCCCCAACCCTGCCTCTCCCTGGGCCATGTCCCCCTGCAGTCCCTGTCCCACAGGCATGCCCATGCCCAGCTCAAATTATCTCACATTGAAAATTTGTCCATCAATTTCTTTATGTCTCATTTGTCCCATCTGTAAAATGAAGATAACAATACTTACCCACACTTGTTTTATGCAATGCTAAGTAGTGTATGTGGTTAGTATTGGTATAGGTAGGTAGGTTTGAGGTTAAAGCGCAGTGTTAAAATACAATATGAGCACATTGGGGAAGCACATCTTTTTTTGATTATGTGCAGTTTGATCCATTTCTAAGAGGCAGTCAGCAGGGTTTTGGCCATTGTCTTTACTGGACCTGTACAAATCCTAGTGTGTAAACTACTATTCATGTTATAGTCTTTACCATGGAAATCGCTTTTGTCTGCTAGTAGCGGCTGGAAAGATTTTGCCTTTAGAGCCTCATGTGCAGCAAGCCTTGCCACAGCAGAGTCTGCACCTGCTGCTGTCATTTGACTGCCTTGAAATTCGTTGCAGCTGAAGCCTCCGATGTTAAGTCAGGGGTACTTTTCTGATTCCTATATAACCTTTGCTCCTTGGCAAACGGTGACACTCTAGGCTACCTTCTGAAAAGTTTGTTTCATCTAACCACATTATAGTAACAGGCAGATAGATGGGATTTTTCTCTTTTTTACAAAAGCTTCCAAAAATGTGCTACACCTAGAGGGAAAGGATATGTGATTGTCTGCATGATACCAGTATTTTTAAATGGAACTCAAATGAATGTACCTTGAAGAGCAGGCAGAAAGCAAATGAGGAAATTAATTCCCGTCTCATGCTTTGAAGTAGAGTTAGGGGTTAGGAAGAATGTCATCCATGGTTGCACCTGCCCCTTGGCATGCCTCTCCCCTCAAGTCCCTACCTCAGCTCCACCTCATCCCCCAAGGACCCACTCCCATCACACACTTCCCTCCCCATCTCTCTTTGTCACTTACTGGATTATCTCAAGGAGCTATTCCACAGGTAGGAGGTGGAGCCAACTGAGCATGGGATTGATGCAAGTTAATTACCCAATGCCTCCACCCATGGTGGTGTAACTGGACTTTGTAATTTAGGGTTGCCAGGTCCCCAAAAACCAGGCAACTGGCAGCCTTAAATGGCACCTAGACACAAACACCAAGAACTGGGCTGTTCATATATAAATGAGATAAGTGGCAACCCTAACCACCCCAATTCGCTCACCTATATACTGTGTAATACCACTTGGAGTTTGCCAGCTCCTGACGCTCCGGATTGAGCCTGAAAGAGCTGCTACTAAGAGGACAACACTGGGGTGGCTATCATAGTCCACTGATCTCATTTCCCAGCATGCTTGGAGTTAGGGGTGGGGACAGAAGTAAGTAGAAAGCCCTGCAAAGGCTCCTGCACTGGGTGATTTGGATGAGTAGCTCACCACTGGACTAATGACAAGCCAGGGCCATACAGTCTCCAGCAAGGAGACCATCTGACTCAAACACAAAGAGGTTTGGGGCTGGAAGCTGGGAGACACAGCTCAGTTTGGGGAGTCCTTGCCAAACTCTCACTGACCCCAAAGGGAGTTTTTGCACCTCTTGGGGACTTCAGCTGCCTGGCTCAGGCATTTCCAGCACTGCAATGACCTGCCTCCAGCAGAGAGAGATCCAACCCAGTGTTGGATACTGAGAGCCAGCAGAGACCCCCACAGGAAGATTCCAGACCAGGGAGCAGTGAGCCTGGCTGGAGGCAGTAGAAGATCCTGCCTCACCCGTGAGTAAAGCAATAAAGTAGTAAAGTGACTTCTATTTAAGCCAGCCAACCCCATAGCACTGCTGATCTCCACCTCTAGACACCCAGCCTCAGGAGCTGTTAGTGATGGGAGTTGGGAAATCAGTTTATATATTAATACTTATGAATTATTAACCACGATCCTTTCTTTTCCCAGATCTTACTCCTGGTCCTACTGAAATCAAACCCCTTTTTTATTCTGTTATGTTGGATATATCTTTCCTTTGGGGTAGGAGGGTTGTATTATATACTTTATTGTTTCCTGTCTATTGAACTTCACATCCCTGATCACCTGGTACTGTTAATGATTTTCTCAAGAGGCAGCATGGCATAATGAAGCGACATCTTGGGTGGAGCTACCAGACTCCGGAAAGAACTCAGGACCTGATCCATGCCAGGAGAGAAGTTCCTTTGCTTTTCTCAGACCGTGAATAAGCAACGATTAGACAAAACTGCTTCTTGCTCTATTTCATAGTATAGTATCTCCAAGACCCTTTCTACTTGCTAGAAATTTAAAGAAACAGGCTATG
This sequence comes from Pelusios castaneus, assembly GCA_007922175.1. NCBI lineage: Eukaryota > Metazoa > Chordata > Testudines > Pelomedusidae > Pelusios > Pelusios castaneus. The sequence continues at coordinate 1,198,476 of ML686135.1, read as the reverse complement.
CATCTTTCCTTTCTCCTTTTCCCTTTACTTCATGTGTAAACCAGCAAGAATTAGTGCCTCACAAATTATAGATCAAGATGAGCCACTGCTTTCAGCTACTTCCTGAACCCAGTGTTTGAATCCTAACATCTATTTTGATTTGCTGTTACAGCCTGACCTGATCCTATGTCATACACTCCCCTGCATTTAATTTCCTCCCATTCTGTAAGTTTCCCATCTTCAAAGCGTCTGACAAAGTGGGATTTTCTCCCATGAATGCTCATGCGATAAATAAATCTGTTAGTCTTTAAATGTGCCACAGGACTCTGTTTGTTTCCCTGAACCTTGTTTCCATTGCTTTCTTCCTCGGTTTCTAACTCTGGCTCTGCTGTTTGTTGCACTGCCTGTCTAGAATCAGGTCTGTGTGGCTTGAAAGCTTCTCTCTGTCACTAATAGAAGTTGGTCCAATAAAAGATATTACCTCACCCACCCCAGTCTCCCAGAATCAGTTCAGATGTTAATTGAAATTTTTAAGTCTTTGGAGGTGGAAGGCAACTGGGAGGGAGAAGAGGATGATTTCCCTCCCAAGAGATGTGTGGAGATGGGGGGCAATATTATTCCTGGGCTAGCAGTGTTTGGGGGAGATAGACGTTTGACCCCTCCTGACTGGAAATGGGAAGAAAGCTAAATGAAACTGGGGGTTGGGAAGTTTCATGGTGGAGAAAGACAGTCTACAGGCTATGAATCTGACAAGCACTAAAATAGACACAAAAGAATTTCTGATTTTACTTGAATGTTCCTTTTCAATAGAACTCCTTTGCCCTAGAAACTTTATCACTGTATCATATAAAAGGCCGGATGTTCAGCTTTAAAAATAACATAACCATGAGTATCAGGGGGAAGTAATGCAGGCAAAGGGAAAGCTTTCAACTTATCAAAGGGCCTCTGACAAAGAGCTTTTATAAATTCTTACAAAGTCCATCATTAAGAAATTTAGTGTAAGCAATTTTAACCCTTACAGTGTGTGTATCCTCAACTAGATTAACTATTTTTCATTACCTTAGTAATAAAGCCCTTTTACAAATCTTTCCTAACACTTTTTCTGGAAAATTGCCCTGTTTTGTACAGAAGAGCGTAAGCCTATAAATGATTGTTATTTTCCTTGCAATTTTTTGTTGGGAAAAACTGAAAACAACACTGCTGTGTATTTTTTCCTCCTTCTCTTGATAGGCAATTAGTTTTTAATATGAATTAACATCTTTTGATACACTTTTTCCTAATTTCATAAGTGGCTATTGTGTAGAATTGAGTGACTAATTTTTATAAAATAATGTATTTTGAAGGATTTAGACTCTTGTATTCACAAATTGTCCACAAGCAGCTGTTTTTTCTCAGATATATTGTTTATTTGAAATTATTCTCCAAATAATATTCTCCAAATATTACTCTGGAAATAAGTTTTGGTCTGTAGGATTGTACAGGAATAGCTGGTTATTGCTGATATCCAAAATTACAGCTGTGTGGGCTAGTTTGGATTGGACAGTTAAGTAACATAGTATTATTTCTGTTTCCAGACTGGATGAAAACAATTCTTTAAATACTGATGTTTGAGTTTTAAAATGTTCTGCTATGACTATTCTTTACTGTTAATGCAACAAGGGGTTGCGGCCTCCCACAGAAACAGATAGAACGGGATGACCCACCCCCAGGTAGGCGGATCCAGAACCATCCTGTCCATCTCACTGGAAGCAAGGGGACAGGGAGGAAGTATAAAAGGAGAGCCATGGAATTCAGTCTGGGCTGAGCTGCCTGAGGAAAAGAATGGCTGTGTCCTGGGGCCCTGAGAACTACCAGAGCTGCTTGCTGCCAGTGACCTAGAGAAGCTTCCAGCTTCCCACAGTGGAGAAGAGACCCTGCCTGGAATTGATCTGGAGGAGCTGCTGTCTGCCAACAACCGTGAAGAGTTCCTGGACCTGCCACTAGCTGATGACATTGAAGGGCTGTGTAACCTGCCTTTGGTGGAGTACCCTGATGAGGCCAGAGGTGTCCCGGAGGATCAGGTACACCAGGGAGAAGGGGTAGGAAGTAGCTCAGGGGAGCTGGGTGACAGTCCAGCAGTTTTGTGGCCAGCAGTTGAGTCAGTTTGTTGCAGCTGAAGCTGCACTGACGTAGTGTCAGACTGCTCTGCCACTGATAGGGACGTGGACAGGGGCACAGGGAACTTAGGAGGTCCTGCCTCCCCCACCCCTCTTCCCACACCACCACTGGGGTGGTCACCTGATTCTGGCCAGTAAAGCCTTTAACATAAATACTCTGATTGTTTGCCTTGTTCGGAATTGGCCGCTGTTTGTACGCCCCATCCTGCCTAAAGCTGGGCTATAAACTATTGACTCACCCCACCAAGGGCTAACGGCAACTCACCCAACAGATTTTTGACACCCCTGTGACTGGCAGAAAGGGTCAGGACCCCAGGCTCAATGCTAATTCACCTTTGTTGAACCTGCAATCACAGAAACACCATAGTGAGAAGGTGAGGCCTCTGGTGGAGAGGGAGGGACAGCCCACTGCCCTACAGTTAACATAGGGTGAAATGTGACAGGTTGTACCGGCAATTAAAGGCTGCACTTCTGTTACTGGGTGTTGGCCCTGTCTGAAATTGCATACTGGGAAGAAGGAAGGAGTTTGTAGTTCCAGGAAGAGGTTTAGAATTGTTGGCTGGAAGCAGTATGTGCTGGGGGAAGGATTAGGTATGAAAAGAGTTCCCTTTTTATTCTCTGTGAAGAGAGATCTGGGGAAAGAAGCTAAACCTGTTGCTGAAGCCTGGACCAGAATCACAGTGGGGCCTCCTGTGGAGAAGGAGCCTCAAAGGGACTATGGTATGCTGGAATACCCCAAGGAAGGGCTGGGGAGCAGACCTAAGGGGCCAGTGTAAGAAATAGCCCTGTTAAGAGAAATGAAGGAGGGACCATTCAGTTTGGGGGAGACACCTGTTCCAATATTTTGGGCTCCAGGGCTAGTCCCATTGTAGAGGATGGGCACAGACACCTCTGTGACACTGAAGAGCTGCTTAGAAGTGGAGTAGTTATAACCTGCAGCCAAGGAGTGAAGATTGCCCAGGTCCTAACAAGAGGCTGGTAGCCCAAGGAGTGTCTAAGGTTTGTTAAATTAAAGGCTCTTTTGTATTTGGTTTTATCATTATGCTGGAAGGCAAGGACATAATTGCCTTGGCTGCAGTGGTAAACTAACCTGCCAGCAAGGCGACAAACGAGAGGCAGCTGATGTACGTGATGGCAGATCAGGTAATGCTGTCACACAACTGGGACAACTAAACTGAGAGCTGGTTTAGCTCTGAGTAAGTAGCCACATGCTGCTATGATACCCTAGGAAAGACCAGGGACTCAGAATTCCTGGCCCTGCTGTACTCATGGAGCGCAGTGCAGGAATTGGGACTATGCTCCACAGCAGGTAGGACCTTGGTTGGCCACATAGGACAGTGGGGAGGCTTTAATGTCCTGTGTGGATGAACAAAATGAGGGCGTAATCTAGCCCTTAATTTGCACTGTTTTTCCAAACATCCCAGCCACAGAACTCAGCTCAGTAACAAAAACATAGGAAAAGGGTATCTGGTTTTTTTTATCTGAGTGGATATTTATGGAAAATTTTTGAGGAAGTCAACCAGCTCTTTTACTGTACATGTACAGTATCAGCTCACCTTAATGTTTTATTTAAGGCAGTAACCTAGCAATCATAAAGGAACACTAGAATTACTGCTGTTTTTTTATATTTAGATGACAGCAGTACTCAAAACGTTGTGTATTTTTCCTACTACAGAGGAAAGCACAGACAGAGCTCTAGAGAGCTTAAAATCTAAATGTGGCAAGTTTTTGTGGTGACATTATTATTCTTTATTACTTTCTTTGTTCCTTTGCACTGAACCATTCACTCCCCTGATGATATGCCTTTACTGATTAGAAAAGAAGGATTGTCCAGTGGTTAGGGCACCCCCTTGAGCATTGTGAGACTCACATTCAATTCTCCGATCTTGCAGAGATTTCCTTGGGCAAGTCACCTAGTCTTTCTATTCCTTGGTTTCCCATCTACACTCTGGGAAAAATATAGCATTTCTCTACCTTGCAGGGGTTTTGTGATAATAAATACATTAAAGATTGTAAAGTGATCAGACGGTATGGTGTTAGGGAGCCATCTGAGGACTTTCGGTAGAAGATTCAGGTACTTCCATGTACAATTTGAAGATGCCCACAGTCTGCAGATGTTAGCACAGTAATTTGTCAACACAGTTTCTTTGTTTTGCTATTTGACCAGGGCAGGGGCATTTCCTCAAGAGGAGATGGAGCATGGTCCTGGGTGGTTGTGCCCTGTAACCCACAGCTAGTGCATGGCTCACTGGGGCCATAGTTATGCATGCCCACTTACAATAAAGATTGTGGTTTTACTATTATACAGCAGTTGTTGTGGAGTAACTCGCTTCCAGTTTGTATATCATGCATCTCTCATACTGTAATGTTGTGGAGGAGATTTCTGCAGGGCTGAATTTAACAAACACCCAGGAGGGATGCAGAGATAAATTCACTGGGTGCTGAATTTGAGTCATGGATTTGGGACTCAGCCTGAGGAACAAACATGGTAAACAGATACTAATAACACAGCTCCCAGGGCGGGGGATGTTTCATCAGGTGATTAAGGCATTAGTTCAGGACCTGAGATTTGTGTTCTAATCTCTACTCTGCTTCTGATTTGTTGTGTGTACTTGGGCAGTCATTTACCTCTCTGTGCCTCAGATCCCCATGGGAAAAGTGCGGATAATGACATTTCTCTCCCTCACAATGGCACTAATAAAAATACATTAAAGATTGTGAGGCGCTCAGATAGGACAACATCATCTCAGGACCCACAAAGAAAAAAGCAGGAGCCTGATGCATCCTAGAGTGATATTAGCCTTTTTCACAGCCACATCACATTGGCAGTTCATAGTCATCCTCTTATCAATAAATCCAGGTTTTTTCTCTTCCTCTGTTGATTTCATCTGATACATCCACACTGGAGCCTTAGGTCGATTTAAAGACGGTGAAGTCGACCTACAGACCACTGCATCCACACTGGGCGCTTATTAAGTTGACTTAAGTGCTTCCTTAAATTGACTTAACACCACCTCTGAAGGTCAACCTAAGGCTTAAGTCAACTTTATTAAGTCAACTTAAGCCAACGTAGACTGGGGATGGCCTTTACGTCGACCTAATTGGCCTCCAGGCCCCCTTGCAGAGTTCCTGGCCACTCCTCCGTCAACCTAGCACCTGTCAGTGTGGATGAAGCACTGTGGAGTCTCTAAGTTGACTTAATAAGGTTGACTTTAAGTCGACTTAAAGCCGACCTTGGTTAAGTCAACTTAACAGAGCCTCCAGTGTAGACATACCCGAAGTGTGTGACCTTGCACTTTGCACTATTAAATTTCATCCCATTTCAATTATTACTGTTTACAAGATCTTCCAGATCCTGTATGATATTCCACTCCTCCTCTATATTGGCAATACTTTTCAACCTCATGTCATCTACTAATTTTATTAACATACTCCCACTTTTGGTGCCAAGATCATTCATAAAAATGTTGTATAAGGTCCTTCCCAAGACCAGTCCCTGAAGAACTCTATTAGTTACCTTTCTCCAACCTAACAGTTCATCTTTCAGTATGACCCTCTCTTCCAAATCCACTCTAAAAAGCCAACAAACATGGAACTCTGGAAAACATGAATTAATTACCAAAAAGTCAGAAATTTGGATTTAGAAACTTTAGACCTCTGAATTGTGGATAATTGTGAGAGGGACTTTGCAAGAACTATAATATTGCTTCATCAATCTCTTGTTCTAAATACATTGTTCCAAATTCCTCCTGGCTATAGCATTGAGTGCAATTACAGTATAAATTCATTTAGCCTATTGCAACAGAACCAATGAGCCAAGCTTGAAACAAACATGTTTATAGATGATGAGCCATCCGTTGTTGTCAGAGGATTTGATGTATGAGTTATTTGTTTCTTGATACAGGATGACCTCAGTTACCCATTAATGATGGGTCTTGCCTTCTCAATAGAGCTGGTGAAATGCATAGCAAAACACTGAAATACCAAGCTTGCATTAACACTGGACAAAGTAGATAAACCTGTACAAATACAGGAAAGAACCACTATCTACTGTAATTTTTTATTCTGATAGACATAATTTCTTTTTCTATTGAGTTCTTAACACTGCCATGTGAAGACTTTGTCTATGTGGTGTGTGATTTTTTTTTTTTTATATAAACTCTATTTGTAATCCCAACTAACTACAAGCCTGTGCAAGATAGTGAGATAGCAGGTCACTTGCAAAGGAAAAGAGAAACCTAATCCTGTGAAAAAATGGAGCAGTGTTTGGTATTTGAGAGAGCCAGTTGCTCAAGAGAGGTGCCAAATCCAAGACAGCTGGAAGTATAGGTAGCCATGCTAGGAGCCATTACAGGTGCGCCTATGTGCTCTCTCTCCTCTATGTGTATAAACTCCATGCACATATAGAACTATGAAGGAGGAACATATGTTACTGAGTGAAAGAATGACCCACCCTATTGAAAGAAGAAGTACAATTCACCTCCTTCCTAATACACGTCTCCCATTCCTATCATTCACCCTTTTGGACCACTCATGATGTACTGCAACTTGGGAAAAGAATTTTAAAAAAAAAAATGCAGATGCAAAGGAAATCAGGAAAGAATTTGGCCAAGATATACTTGGGTATAAATTAAATACCTTGTGGAATACAAATAGGTTATGGAATTTAGTCCTTTGGCTGCATTACTCCATAGATGGTAGAAGGGACATCAGTGTGTGACTTGGTTTCTGAATGTGAAGTAGTGTTTATGAGGCAGTTGGAGAGTGACTCAATAAAGCCATGTTCAGAACAGGTCCCAGCAGAACCAAGGAGATCACTATAACTCGTAGCTGTTTACTATGAGGAAAAGATTACATCCCTCTTAACTTCCCCAATCTGTGGCTTCCTGTCAGTGTCCTGACACCATAACCCATCGCTCCCAGGGGTATTCATGAATTAAGTAAATAAAACAGATAAGTAGATAGTGTAGTCTGTTTGTTTCTTGGAGGTTTCATGAAAAAAGTGGGCAAGATTTATCTATGGCAAGGGTAAATTTTCCAGACCCAATAAAGATCATGAAAGACTTCAACAACCATGAAACAGATACAGTTCTACTACACGAGGAGGGGCAGGAGTCACAGAGACTATACCCTTCTATGACATAGAAGAATTACTTGGAAGAGTGCTCTGGGTCTTAAACTTGGGTTGTGGGGAAGGCCTCCTATGTAATTCCCCAGAGCATAGTATGTGTGTTCAGGCAGTGCCCCATGCATTTTCCATCAGATATAGAGCTATGGAAGCTAAAAGCCTATATACAAACTCTAGGGGGACATGGCATTTGCGGGGATGACTATGACAGTGAAATTGAAGTGGCATCATTTCATCAGTAGGCTTTATTCACAATTTTCTCATGCTGTACTTTCTGCATTGGAAGAACATCATGTCTTCAGGCAAATGGGGAGGAAAGTATTTATTAGAGTCCCCCAGAGAACATATTCATTTTCCTTTAGACACTCAATATGTTTGTATGTTTTAAATTTGTAAGACACTGTTTCTGAAAGAAATATGATGTAATAAAAGGTAGAGGATGTACACTTTAGCTATTTATTTAATGTGCAGTCTAGAGCTGTGGTTTTCAAACTTAGGATTGGGACACAGACCCTCAGGTACTGGGTTACGGGCCCCCTGCTGCTGCCCCTGAAAGACTGGAATGCATTGTTTAAAGATGTAATTGTTGGGTTGTGGGCATAAATTATTTTTTTCAACTGGCTGCCGAAGAAAAAAAATTAGCTTGCTTCCTTTTCATGGAGTTTATGATCCAGGCTTGGGAGACCTGATCTGGGTAGAGGCACCAAGTTAATCATGTCATGTCATGTCATGACTTGTCTAAGATTCTTCAAATATGGCTATTTATTGGGCTCTCATGGGCCTCATTCACCATGGGTCGATCATTGTAAGTCTGATTCCAGTGGAGTTACATATACTAGAAGGATAAATTGGTGAATCAAGTTTCATATTTTTATATGGCTCAAACATTCCTTCTTCTAGTTTGTCTTTGATACACTATGGCCCTGAGACTGCAAAGAATGACTCGTGTGCTGAAAATTAAACACTTGCATTAAGTCATTACATCAAACACAGCTTACACAAAGCCTTAGAGCTTTGGGAGCTCTGTCTTCCACCCAAACAGCCACTGGACCCCAGCTCAAAACATCAGACCTAAATGTTATTTCTAACAGCTTAGACACTGAGTATCAACTAAAGTACTCGTGTGTTGTGTCGAAGTGGTACTTTCTATGTGGGGTGGAGACACAGCAAAAGATTCAAATATATTCCACTCCTATGCTAATGCTGCTTTGCCAGAGGCTATAAGTGTGCATCTATAAAAGTCAAATTATGGAGGGGAAAAAAAAAAAGTTTTTTTAAAAAAATCTAGAGAATTCGGTAACTATTGGGTTAATTCCCAATCTCAAACTGGTAAAATATTAATAACAAAGAGACATAAAATTGTTCTATTATTTCAAGCCAGAATTGCACCTCAGCATTATTAACCTTTAAAAAAACCAAGATTGAAAATTCCATCTCTAATGCAGTAATTGAGTATTGATGGTCACCCTTTGATTGGTTTGGAGAACACAGGTTTATTATGTCAGGACCTTTGATGAACAATTTTTTTCTTTTCATTTCAGTAAGCACAACACAGACATCAAGCTAATCCTTGTGGTTTACAATCAGCATTGTTGAAGCATTTATTTGAGGGACTGAGCCTCTCTGCAGCTATAGAGAATTGCAAGTTGAAACATTAACGGCCATAAAAATGTCACTAGCATGACATAGTGCCCCTCTCTGCTAGCTATAGTTTTGCAGGAAAACAATTTACTGTAAGTAGCACTTATTCATCTTGGTAAAATACATTCTTATCAAAACCATTTAATATGCATGAATTGACATTTAAAATATAAAATATTCTCAGATTCCAAAGCTGTTGCAAGTAACATTAGCTTGCCTCATTTTGCCAATGCCCAACCATCCAACACTTCAGAATGTGGTAGGGGTAGAAGATATCTCAGTATTTGTAGACAGCCCTCTTACTTCTAGAGAACCTTTTTCTAGATTAAGATGGGAGCCTCTGGGCTCAGGCCCTGACCCTGCATTTCCTGGAATCGCTATCTCCCCTGGGGAGTGGGAAAGAACTTTGCCTTTCTCAGTGGAGTTATAATAGGGGAAGGTAGTATGATTGCCTGCCTGAGTTTCTATGGAGACACATTTTGCCACCCAAGTTTTTTTTTTTTTTTTTTTTTTTAAATCAAGCCGGTGGCTATCCAAAACAGAATCAAAGAATATTAGGGATGGAAGCAAGGGCATTGCCAGACCTGATCATCTGACAGGGCAAGAAGCAGAAAATTTGGGAAGTCAAGTGGCAAGCCACTGGCAGAGAAAGCTCTGCAGGTAAATAAGTGGAGCTTGGATGAGCCTGCATTCAAAGTGGGTGGGCCCTGGCCCATGCACAGCTACAGCCCTGGTTGGAAGGGACTTTAGGAGGCCATCTAGTCCAATCCTCTGCTCAAAGCAGGACCAAAATCTAGAGCTTGGCTTTAAAAGTATGGGATTTTTATATTTGTGGAGTTCTTTTTATTTTACTTCTGGTTTCTGAGCCCCTAGGACTCACATTTTCAAACTTTCTCTGCAACCATGAAGAAAAACTTTTTTTTTTTTTTTTTTTTCAGTGAAAGCTGAGATTCCCACATACTCACCTAACTCCTGGAGCAGAGACTTAAGGAAAAATACCAAATAGCACAAGGCTTGTGATAAAAATCACAAGACTTGGCAACACTGGTGTTTCATAAGTAAAAGATGTTGCTAAGCAGGGAGGAATTAGAAAGCTTTGTACAGGCTTTTCAGCTACATTTCTCTCCTTTACAACAGTAACAGTGCAAAGTCAAAGTCCACTCACAGCAGCCAAAGAATCTGGGAAAAAAAAACCCCAGCAACTGCTGCCTTAGAGCTTAAAAGAAGTTCTGCAGTTCATTTCAATCCTTTCTCCTATAAGCAGGAATGTTAATATTACAAGTTGTCTGGCTCTTTATGTCTAACTCAGCCTTTCCTAGGAATGCTCAACGTTTCTGGAAATTTTTAAAATAAATGTTCTCAAATTTCAAATTTTCTGAGACTATTTTTACTGGGTTTTGCATTTTTGGACTCCTTCAAATGGTATTTTTATAGTATTTTTGGTCTAGATGTTTATAAATGGCACCCAAAATTTGAGATTCTCCAAAGCTAATGGGCAGTTGTGAAATGTAAGTCTTAGTAGCTCTCAATCATTTTTCTTTTTCACAGATTCCAAATTTAATTTTTAAGACGTTTCCAGCATTTTGCTCTGGAAAGAACCTTTGGAAAAAAAGACACTATTAGTAAATAAAATATAAATAATAGTATAATGGTCTGATAACTCAAATAAATTTACCATTTTGTGGTTAATCAACTGATGCATTAGCTTCAAAGCCTGGTTGGACTGATTAATGCATACGCTGCATAATTAGCAAGAAAAGACACTATTAGAAAATCTCTCCATTAGACCCATGGCATTTTACAATATCATAGGGAATGTCATAAGGAAGTAGACACAAGTGCTATCTATCTCTAATGCATAGAGAATGGCTTACTTAAGCTATGATGCAGAAGCTTTACTATCTCTTCCAAAATTGTTATTAGCATTAATTAATATAACTGTAAATGTTCTTATTTCCTTCTCCACTCCCTTTTTCAGTCATGCTAAAACCTTGGCCTTAATGACTTCCTGTAACAATGAGTACCACAGTTTGTCTATACTTAAAAAAAAAGTATTTCCTCTTATCAACTTTGAATTTGAATTTCTTGTGTAATATGATCGGGAGAATAAAAGCTCCTGATCTACTTTCTCTAGACCCATCATTATTTTATGTTTAAAATGATTGTGTCAGACTCATCTGCCATTTACAATGGTGTAATTCTGTAACAGCTTCATAAAAGTCAATAGAAGTTGGACTTTGATCAATATAAATCCATCATGAGAAGTGAATCTGGCTCTGTATCTTCATTTTCACTCTTCTTCTCTTTCAGGACAGAGGGTTTCCTTATTCATTCTCCAAAATGGGACTTTCTCTTCAGACTAAATTGGAAATTTTACCACTGGAAATTTCTTTTTTTATTTCCCCACCTCCCCTCCATTTTAACAATCACAATAGAAGATGAACACCTGGATCCTTTCACTGATCTGCTGCATCTTGGTGTTCATGTCATTTAGTAAAAATCTGTGTTGATTTAATCAAACTCTAAGCCGTATGGTTTGTAGGAGCTTTTCCCTATTGATTTCAATGGATATAGGACATGATTCCCAGTTTCTTGCAAACCTTACATTGTGGTAGCCTGAATCTGTCTAGATTTAGCTTTGGATCTTTCATGTTGCTGTCTTGCATACAGATTTCTATAGCTTATGAGATGTCTATTGCCTGATGGTGTGTCTGCTTATGCTGTTTTAAGAGGACAGGAACATCACAGAGACTTGACTGAGATAAGTGGCTGTGAATAGATGTCAGTGACCAGCACAATGGCAAGCAAAAGATGAAAAATATACTTTTTAAAAGTTTCCCTTTTTATCTACAGTCTTCCACTCTAGATCATGACTGTGAACTTTTGCAGTCTGAAGCATTAAACTTCTAGCTGATTAGGAAATTGTGCGCATACTGTAGCGCTGTGGTTGTTGGGGGGGGGTTAAAGAGGAGAAGCTTTTGCCAGTGGTTTCTATTTACTGAAGGAAGAGTGGATGAGTGTGCACTTCAATATATATATATATATATATATAAAAATTAAAAGTCAGTGCTAACACAAAGTACACTGTGCCAGAAAATGCAAAATATTTTTTGGCTCTTACTGGTCCTGCTAAAACAGGTGACTGCAGGGATAAAAGATGGTAGGATTTTCAAAGTTGCTAAATTATTCTGATCTTTCTGAAGCAGATACTCTCTGGCATGAATAATCTTAAAACTGGTGAATCTGTACAGACAGACATAAATGAGTGAGCAGAATTCACGGTTTAGAATCTTGATAAACAGCTTAAGATAAATTGAGATATTTATATTGAAATAGAAGCTTACAGCAGAGAGGTTTAATTTACTCTGCCGTGTGGTAAGCAAAAAGGCATGTAAAAGATAGGTTGATAGATATGATTTATAGCTCAATATTTTGTTGATCTCTGGCCACAAACCAATTAATGTCTGCAGTGTATGCACAACTAAAAGGGAATCTGTTATCAAATCAGTTAACCAGAATTAGAAATTGCACCATTTTTTGAGTATTAGTAGAGAATGGTGATTAGTAGAGACTTCCTTTCTCAAGTGTTGCAATCTCTTTTTTGTCATGATATATTAATTGCCCAGTGCTGTCAGCTTGAGTTTTCAGTCCAACACCATAATAATTACAGTTACATCTCCATCATTCCGTATACAGCAACATTTCTTTAGCTCAGTCAGAGCGATCGTTCATTTCCACTATCAAAAGTAGTACACATTTATCTACACAGTCACTTTTTTGAGAGTTATGGAAACAGAACTGCCCAGGAAATAAAGGTAGTCAAACATGATGTCTTCACAAAGTTGTTACTGTGTTAAGATATTTGGCATCTTGGTTTAGATGTCCTCTCTAGAGCAGTGATTTTCAACTGGTGTGCTGTGGAACACTGCTGTGCCATGAGAACTGTCCAAGTGTGCCGTGAAATTTTGTACAAAAGTAATGAAAATCAATGTAAAACAATCATTGTTCCAACCTAAATAATGTTCTATCCAACCTAAATTACAACCCATAAAACTCGTGAAAATTAATCATCAAATTAAAAGCAAAGTATTAGTCTTTTTATTCTAAAATATGAACACTCTAAACGCAGGTGGCCAAAGGGCGAAATGAGATGATGTGTATTTTTTTCTGGTGGATTTTACACATTAAGGCATTAGATCCCTCTTTAGTTTGTTGTATGCAGTATATTGCAAAACTCTCTAGTAAGACCATAACCAGTCAATGTGACATTTATGAGCCACCAATTCAGCTGAAAATAGTAGGTGTGCCATGGAATTGTTTGTCTCATTGAAGTGTGCTGTGTTACTGAAAAGGTTGGGAACTACTGCTCCAGAAAGACATCTCCTGAAACCAAACAGTACAAATATAAAGACCATATGTATTCTGAAAAAAATCCAGCTACTCAGTGTTTGTATGAAAAAGTTAATAATAGAGCTATGAAAAAATATGTGCATTTAAATCAGTTCGTAATACAGCTTGTAAAAATACTACACATTGATGCTAAAACAACCTCAGTATGAGAAGATGGGAAGACTTCAGCAGGACAAACTTCTTGTCTTCACTCTTGGAATAGTTCAATGAAATACGTCCAAGATTGCCAAACTCTTTAAATTTGTGCCCCTACTTCAGAAAAAATGAAACCAAGCACATTCCCAACAGCAATTCTGCCATGTGTTCTGAAGAGCCTACCCATATTCCCCTATAAAGATACTATGCACCTTCAGTAGGTAGTCATTTCACCCCTCCAAGAGGCTTTGACTCACATATTTTGGTGCTAAGCCTATTGATTGAGTATCCAGACATAAGTCAACACTTGAACCGACTAAAGGAAACTATAAGATCCACTATGATCTCAGTACATCATTCATTGAATGAAACTATGGACATCTTGAACAGGGTGAAGAAACCTTTGTTATTTACTCTCTGCCCCTGATAAAGTCTAGCACTTGTTAATCCACCTCTTTTCCATAATAATGTTCATTCAGTGTGGCTTAGGGGTTTGCTGATAATAATCACAATCATTTGGCTAAGACAGAAGTTCAGAGGGTTGCTCAAGTAATAATGTTACTCTGTGTGTGTGTGTGTGTGTGTGTGTGTGTGTGTGTGTGTGTGTGTGT
>ML686135.1:1126290-1184406 GCA_007922175.1 Pelusios castaneus | reverse complement strand
GTGTGTGTGTGTGTGTGTGTGTGTGTGTGTGTGTGTGTGTGTGTGTGAGAGAGAGAGAAATATGGGTGATCAACATATTGCCTTCCAGAGTAACAAGGAGGGGATAAATTGGAAGTGATTTTTATTAGTTTCCCCTCAATTTTTTAAAATAATGTTGGTTGATATTTGTTTATGTTAATTGTAGTGACAAGTCACCATTTTTGAAGAATGAAACAATTAGGGCTCCGTATTTGATCACCTTCTCTGAGTCCCTTCCTACCTTTTCCCAAATTTGGCAGGAAAGCCAAGCAGAAATCTGTCTGGCAACAGAGTATAAAAACCCTTGTGCAGGTTAGATAGGGGCTGTCCACCTGAGAAGCAGCAGAGTGCCATTTTGTTCCTGAGGGGATAGACGAGACCACCCTAATGGGACAGGGTAATTTGGCAATTGACTGATCTTTGGGTGAGGTTTTGTGGCCTGCATTGTGCAGGAGGTCAGATTAGATGATCATATTGGTCCCTTCTGACCTTAGAGCCTGTGAGTCTTTCAGAGGGCAAGAGGATAGGCCCATGCCTTGATATCAATTTACCTGATATCACTGTTCTTATAGTTCCGGAGTTCCTGGATTCCTGATTCCAGTCCTCGGTTGACTGGTCAATAGCCACACTCTGTGGAGGACAGAAGAAAAACAGTAATGTACTGAACTTTGCTCCAAGGGCTGATTTGTGGGGACAGGACCTGGAGTTCATCTCTATCTGTTACTTAACCCCGAGTGTTCCCTTTATATTCCTGTTGTCCTAAATAAATTCTCTTGATTCACTTTTAATTGGGAGTACTGTGCTTGCTGCATATAAAACAGCCATTGCTCATAGATTTACCCAGTGATTAGACACAGAGAGGATGGTCTACCCAAAATACACTACGAAGAATCAAATTGTGGAAAAGATTTTAGTGCCAACTTTGTTTTCTTTATAACAATGGGCTGCTGCAGCCCTCCCACAGGGACTGCGGCTCTGGCCTTCAACATCCCCGCTTTGAAGGGACCAACACGGCAAGGAAAATGGAAAGCCAGAATAGGGGCATGATCAGAACAGATATTTCCTGTCTATCTATGGCATTCATTATTTGTGTGGATTCTTCTGACTGGATTTCATACTTTAAAAAAGAAATCTGTGACCTCTCTGACAGTATCTTATCCTTACACATGGGACGTCCAGGATAAAGAAGATCCAGAGAGAGTTCATAGGGAGTTCCCTCTCTCTGGGAAAGGCCCATGGTAGGCAAACTGAAGAAGGCCACAGGGACTTCATGAATCTCTGTAGTGGATACTGAATGGGGGCAAATTTCAGAGAGGCAATTCTGAGGGGTGGGTGTGCCAGCAAAGAAGGAAGGAGACAGGGAGAAGCCAGAGGCCTGGAAATCAGAAGAGAAGCTGTGATATGCACAGTCTATAAGGAAGCAGGAAAGGGGCTGGAAGGTAGGATGTGGCCAAGAGAAAGAGCAATATTCTGATGGAGCAGAACTAGATGCTCAACTCAGGGTCCCTGGGCCAGAAACTGCATTTCCCTGCTAGCCCTGAGGAAAGGACAAATAAGTCTGACATGGGGATTATTAATATCAGGGTGGGGATGAAATGCTTAACTAAAGAATGGGCCAATTAATAGTGCCCAGAAAAGGCAGAAGAAGCTTTTGTGTTGAGAAGATGTTGGTCCTTTAGATGTAGGTTTTTTACTCTAAAAGGGGTGGAACTAAAACATGACTGTCCAGAGGGCTGTCATGAAAAGAGAGATCACTATAGGACGAGAGGAACAGTTGGCTAGGCATGCTAGAGCAGAAAGAGCCTCATACCATGCTTAGCTACAAGGGAATGCACCAGCAGGGAATCCATGCTTCCACATTATCCAAAGTGATGCACATAGAGTGGGTCAGAGGACTCTTATGGTGGGTAGGCTAACAGGGTTGCAGAAATTGTAGTGATGAAACACAGCTACAACCTCTGCTCTGTAAACGGACCATCACAGAAAGAAAAATGGAAAGCCAAAGGACAAAACAGATAGGATTTATTTGCTATCTATTGTGTTCATTATTTGCATGAACTCTTCAAGCTAGATTTCATACTTCTTTTTAAAAGAAAAATTCTTCTTTTCTATAGGGTGAAAACAATTCATATTTTTTCTGTGCATATTGATGCCATTCTTAATTATTGAATCGGATCTTCAGCTGGTGTAAACCTCCATAGCTGTATTGAAATCAATAAAGAACTCCAGCTGGGAAACTCCATTGATTTCCATTAAGCTATGATGACTGACACCATACGACAGGCCTTTACAAATGTGCTACACTCCTAGGAGCCAACCCCAAAACTAAAGTGCCTAGGTGTGTAATATTTTAGAAGGCACCTGGCTGCTGAAAAATTGCTGCCGCCAGCAACAGTTTTGGTGATGGTGTGGAGTGAAGGTGGCCCTCTACCTGCTGAAAAACTACTGCCAACAATTTTGGTGGTGGTGTGGGGAACAAAAGGCCATTGCCAAGGGAACTTTCAGTGGCACTGATCGGAGGGCAGTCTCGGCACTGGTGGCTTTTTTTTTAAAGGCACCAGGGAGCATTCAGATCCCTCAGCACTGCAGCACAGATAGATGTCAGGGGCAAATTCCTGGGTGCCAGTATAACCTTCAGGTGGGCTAAAATTCATTTAATTGCCCTTTTCCAGTGCCTCACAGAAATAAACCCCACTCCCTATGGAGAAAGCAGCTAGAGACCCAGGATCCAGTCTGTACAGGACTCACAGCAAAGATTGCTCAGAGTTACCCTCTCACATTAAAATGCTATTAAAAACAAACATAACAATGAACTTTATTAACTACTTACTAAATAAACCTTATCCTAAGAAAACAAAAATACAATTAACCAAGAACAATCCCTACAGAAACCCTCACATGAAAGATACCCAAGAGTCCCAAAATCCAGGTGAAGTTCACCCAACTTTCAGCTACAGTCTCTGTTCAAGTCTAGAAGCTTGAGTGGCAAGAAATAGCTGTCCTCTTCTTCTCTCATTGCAGGAATCTTCTGTAGCATTCCATGCAGGCTTTTCCTTCTCCTGTGCAACCAGCCCTCAGTCCCATATGCATGTCTACAAAATCTGTTGCAGAGGACTCCATGGGAGGGAGAAAACATCTTGTTCACGCCTGGCTCAGCTTCTCTCCTGAAAACTGAGCACATGGCCTCTTCTCAAAGCAGCTCCTGCCTGCTGTCTGCACATACTGCTGCTCTCATGTGATCAGACTGACCACACCACATCACACCAGCAGGGCACCCTGTGGAGCATGCTCAAATTCTACTACTCCCTGCTTCCAGAAGTTTCTGGTTGTGGGTAGCTAATCTGCTCAGCAACAGTAACCCACCCTCAGTAGGTCTCTTAAAGAGAGAGCCTTTTTTTAGGCATATGGTTACACCAGGGTGACCTGGCCCTTGGGATTTGTTGAGCCCTGCCATATGAGGTTCTGACCTATTATCAGTAGAATTATGTGTGATACTTATGTTGGTATAAATACCTGTACCACAATCTAAATTTTCCTACTGAATTTTCCGAAAGTGGCAGCTGTCTATTAACATGGAAATGATTGTGATCTTAAAAATTAGCATCTCTCTATGTTCAAAAGGAAGGAGCAAAGCAAATAGTATAATTGTGAACCCATTGATACACCCCTTGTGGTAGCAGATTACTTCTCCTCTTGTGGCTGGCCAATATAATTAATTGGGGCATGTGTGGAAACATACTTTTGTAGGACTGGGTGTGCCCTCTTTTGATTTTTGTGTAGGTTGATTGTTTACTGATTTAAGCAACATTGAAAAATCCACGCTTGATCTGACTGTCCCCAGAGGCAAATCCACGCTTGATCTGACTGTCCCCAGAGGCAAACTGAATTGATTTATCCCAATCAGTTTCTAAACTGATGTTAATTAAGTGCTCAAACTATATGTACACTAGGCCTTGGGCAGCGACAGTAGGAGTTCCCAAGTGTAGAGGGATCTCTATTACCACAGAATTCTGTAGTAGTTCCTGTGTCATAGCCATCACGTGGCATACGGCCAGGGGACAGGGGCATGGCTGAACATCTCTGAAGTTGCTGGTTAAAAGAGATTGAAATCAGCTAGGGAAGAGGGGGAGTTCTTCCTGGACTTTTAGCAGCACAAGACAAAGAGAATCAGGAGGTTTTCCTCTGCTTTTGGCAGAGGAAATAGAGCTATAGTTCCCCAACTTCCTCTTTACTTTAACCCTGCCTATGCCCTAGTGATTCCTAACTTCTATAGTGGCCATTTTACTTAGGTTTGGTGAAAGTTCATGTAGGCTACCGCAGCCTCCAGGTACACATGGAAACCAGACTAACTCAGAACAGCCCCAGAATTGGGAGAGTCCAGTGGTGCTTTAGACCCATCTTTTTGAGTTGCATTAAGTATTCCTTGGCTGCTGCTTAGGATCTGGCCCACTTTCTTTAAAATCTGTTATTGGGTTTTTGTGCTAGTTCCAGCTTGTAAAGTTATAGAAAGTGGCCAACTGCTATAGAAGTGGGTTCAAGAAACCAAATCAGCCAATAACTTATATTTTAGAGGAAATGAAACAAACAAACAGGTTCCCAGTTTACCAATAATCATCTTAGTCTGACTCCATAGTAACCTGTCAGCTATGTAGTGTCAGGATACACTGGTACCACAAAGGATACTCCTGGTACCACAAAGCCAACCTTGAGAACAAGGATGACCTCTCCAAGGAGCTGTGAAACATTCTGAGTATCTTTCAGCAATATTTGGGAAAGCATTGAAAAATGAGCTAATCTCCCTCTGTGTTGGCTGACATACAATTCTGTGGACCCTGCAGACCCATACATAACAGAAATATTTCATTTATTTCCTCATATTGCCATTCTGATTGGGTCACTTATACTAAAAAATCCTCCCTGGATAGAAAATATATACAAAAGGAATCTCAAAAGATGACTTGAACTTGTTGGAATATCCATCCCAAGTATGAGCCACAAAAAGATTTTAGGTCTTCTGCCTTCAAATACCACCATGCTCATATCATCCTCAATTACCACTATTATCCTACTCAATTAATACCCTGGGAACATGTTGTTGTTGGATTACACTGGTGTTATGTCTGAGTTCCAACATTCCACACTTCTTGGGGGGTAGGTTGGTTTTGATTATCTTTTTTTTTTTTTTTCTTCACTTTTTCCTGTTGCTCCAGTAATGGAGATAGTGAAGGTGTTCTTTATTTTAAGGGTCACTATGTACTGGAAATTTCTGGGAAAGAAGTTAAAATAAAAGACAGGAGATAGAGAGAGAGAGAGAGAGAGAGAGAGAGAGAACCGATTATTTATTCAGTAAGAGATAACAAGCAGACAAATGTGTATTTGTATAGCTGAGAAGTTCTTAACACTAACAGCTACATTTAACCTTTGCATCTCTGGGTCTGAATTTAACAGACTTTTAGATTTTTAATTTAATCTATTTGTCTATCTTCTTATGACACCCATCTATCTAAGTAGTATCTAAGTGCAGGCTGAAATGTGCCTATGCAAAAATGGCATCTTTAGATTTGGCTCCAGATACATAGGTATAAATGGGATTAGACCTTTAGTCCTGCTGTTTCATTTAGTTAACAAAACTGTTGATGCATGAGCAAACATATACCCTGGCTCACTCTCCAAAAGTTCATCTGATTCTGAAGTACTAAGATGCATGAAGAGTAGTAAAAAGAATTATTGTAATACCTAAAATATGTGCATGGACAGGGTAGAGCCCATCCAGAACAATGGGGTTATACTGGTGTAACTGAGAACAGAAGATGAAGATACTGGATCTGAACAGATGTGAAAGCAGAGCTTAGCCTGTAGACTCTTTATTACTGTTCTCATTGTTCACCTGTACCCCCTGTATTTTTCTGTTGCCCTTTGTCTTATACTTGGATTATAAACTCCTTGGAGCTAGAGACCACTTTTCTGTTCGTATAAGCCCTGTACAAAGAGGTCCATAAGTAGGGATGGTAATACAAATAATAATAGTAATAACAATGATAAACAAACCATTTTTTTTTCATTTTAATTCATTAAGGCTATGTCCACACTAGAAAATTTAAGTCGACTTAATAAGGTCGACTTTAAGTCAACTTAAAGTCGCCCTTATTAAGTTGATTTTACAAAAGTTGACTTAACTTTTCTAGTGTAGACATAGCCCCTTTTTGACCTTATTAAGTTGACATAACACTTTAAGTCGACTTAATAAAGTCGATTTAGGCGCTAATCCCTGTCTACACTGGCTTAAATAGACCTAATAAGGTCAACTTAAGCGTTAAATCAACCTAAAAAGAGGTGTTATTAGCTCGACTTAACTTTTCCTTAAGTTGACTTAAGGAAATGCTTAAGTCGACTTAAGGAAAGCCCAGTGTGAACGCAGAGTAGTTTAAGTTGACGTAAGCCTTCTTAAATCGACTTAATTTGTAAGTGTAGATGCACCATAAGGCTATGTCTACACTTGCACTTTTAAGTCGACTTTAACTAAGTCGACTTAATTTAGTCGACTTAAAGTCAACTTCGTTAAGTCGACTTAGTGAGTCTACACTTAAAATTAAAGTCGACTTAAAGGGGAATTTACAAAGTCGAACTGGAGCGTCCATACTGGATACTCTAGGTCGAATTTGTGGGGCTAGGGGGACTTTGGGCAGGTCCACGGTGGCAGGGGGGGGCACCCCTTGTGTGCAATGGGGCAAAGCGGGACAGGGACCCTGGCAGGGCAGAGCCCTGTGTGTGATGCTGTCTGGATTTAGGGAAGCATTTATGATATTATTTACAATGGATATCTCATAAATGCTATAATCCATAGGAACTATGTCATGTTTGGTATCAATAGAAAGGTAGTAATCTGCTGGGAATGATTATATAGTTTATGTCTAGGAATTCTATTTTGATTAGAAGTTAGGAATTCGGTGTTCTATCTATACTTTAACTTGTGTGATTTTATGGGAATGTTCCAGACAGGATGTCACCAACCATTGTGTCCTTAATGTTTAGGAATTTTCCAGGTAGAATGGTCCCAGGGAGTAAACTAATGAGTCATTAAGGACACAATGGTTGTATTCCTTATGTCCTTAATGGCTCATCAGTTTACTCTCTGTGACCATTGTAGCTGGAAAATTCCTAAACATTAAGGACACAATGGTTTGACACACCCACCTCTCTCAGCCATTTCAATAAAATAACATAAGTTAAAGTATAGATAGAACATATTCCTAACATATTCCTAACATATTCCTAACTTCCAATTGAAATAGAATTTCTAGACATAAACTATGTAATCATTCCCAGCAAATTACTACCTTTCTATTGATACCAAACATGACATAGCTCCTGTGGATTATAGCATTTATGAGATAGCCATTGAAAGTAATATCATAAATGCTTCACTAAATCCAGACAGTGTCACACTGTGCCCGCATGCCCTGCCCTTTGGGGGGCATGCCAGGTCCCCCTGTGCCCCCCCCGGCAAGGAGGGCATTGGTATAGTCCTGGGGTACCCCTAAGTTGACTTAGGGCTACCCCAGGGCTACACTGGCTTAATTCGACTTTAAAAAGTCAAATTAAGCCTTAGGTCGAGTAGAAAGGTGGTTTAATAAAGTCGACTGAATTTTCATTAAGTCGACTTTATTTTCCTTAAGCAAGCTGCTTAAGTCGACTTAAGCAAAGTGTAGTGTTGATGCAGGGCAAATTAAGTCGACTTAAGCCAAGCTTAAGTTGACTTAATTTACCAGTGTAGACGCAGCCTTAGAGCTTGAGCCAAAGCCCATTAAAAAGGATTTCATCTTTCCATAATCTTCAAAGGACTTTGGATCAGGCTCAAGTGTTTGTAAAAGTAACAAATTGATCTCTGAAATTCTTAAAGCGAGAGAACCACTACAGCATGGGCAAAAACAGCACAAGCTTCCTCAGAGTGGTCCAACCTGCTTAGCCACAATTTCCCTTTCTGCCACTCTTTGGTTTGTTGCACTTCAACCCAGAGGTCTTTGCATTTCACTGCTGCTGCATTATAATACCTCATAGAAGTATATAAATTCCCTGGGATAAAAAGAACACCGTAACGAGGAATATAATTTAAGTAAGGTATTTTTATGATGTGTGTCTCTGTTCATTTGGAAGTAGAATGAGATCAGACTCATTTCACCTGTTGTGTAGTAACTTTCAACTTTAGCTGGTTTTGAACTCACGATGTAGTGATACATCAGCCTTTACCATTAGTCTCTGGAGCCTCCCTTATCTGGGTCTAAAGAAAAAGATAATTTTGAATGACTGATCAAAATTTGTACTCCAAAATATCAGAAGATTCTTTTAACCACTAATTTGCTGAGGTAGAGCAATCTCTGCATCTTATATCACAAAAGGTACTAGCAGAAAACAAAAACACAGTGTGTAGTGAGTAGGAAAGTTTAAAAGAAGGCAACATTGGGAATCGGGTCAGGCCTGTGTCACGGGATATATCATGGGTTGCATTAAGGGCAATCAGCATGTATATTTAAACATAATATAAGAATAACAGATCAGTAACCCTCAGCCTGTAATAAGATTTGTTTAAAATAGAATTTGCTTTTTGTCTGCCTTTTAGGAACTGGTAATTCAGTAATTTTGTAATGCTTGGACATTGGGATACTGCTTAGGGTTCAGTGTTCACAGTTGTTATGGTAACAGGGTTAGGCTCTGCTTTTTGTAATTAGGAGTTAGTGAAAGATTTATTATCTTCCCTGTCCCTGCTCCCTTTCTTATGGTTTCAGCTAGAAATGTAAGCAACAGAAACTATCTTCTCTCTCCTGCATAAGAGCCTTGAAAGAAATACATTTACCAACTTTTTCACCCCCCTCCTCCTTGCAATATGCTTGGTCAGTAATATTATGGGCACTGTTGTGATAAAAGTAACATTGTGAGTTAAACACCTGCGCACTACTAACCACACCAGTAAACAAGTAAACAGAGGCGAGGCTAATTATATGCATGATGTAAGCAGTGTTTGAGTGTTAAGGTCACCAAATAAGGGTCTTTGGAATACTGTCAATCATAAATGTAGGAGCCATGTACTATCATACTGCTCTGGATAAAAAAGCTGTAATACCCCCTCCTCAGTGCTCACTCGAGGTGTCGAGGTGGAATGAGCGGGCAATAAAGGGTAACGTTTGAACCAGTCCACCTCAGGACAACTTGTTTGTTTATCTAACATCCAACATAATGATGCTAAGGGCATAGAATATACATTTCTAATTTCCTTACAGACGTTTCACTGACTGAGAATGATGACTCATTGTTTTAGAGGAAGATACAAGGATGCCATCTCACCAAAAGCATATAATCCATTTGCCACTAAATCAGTTCTGTACTGAATGATGCTGTAATAATTTATGAGGAGCAAACCAAGTACAATGAGGCTGAAGCATAAAATATGTCACATAGACAGTAAGAGTCTGTAATTAAATTCAGAAGTGGCATAAAGGTCAAGCAATGAGGTATTAATAAAGCATCCATGGCTAGTAGATCACTGAATTTGATTTTGTACATTTTTTTTTAAAATGTAGATTCAGACCATCATGATGTTGTTTGGCCAATCAAGTTCAAGGTACTATATCAATGTGTCTCTTTTCCTTCTAAACGCTTTAATTTACAAAGCAAATAAAATATTAAATTAACACTAGGCTAGTTTGCATTTCTATCATCTCCACCCTCCCAGAAATGGTATCACTGCACTTCACTTTTTAAAGGTAAATATGTACAGGCAAAGTTGCTTCTTTTCTGTATGCCTGTTATATGGTCACTTTACACCAAAGATCACAAAATATTCAGAGTACTCCCAGTCCCAAAGGACCAATCTTTTACTGCTGTCAATTTGTACCTTGGATCTCACACCAAAGGCAGTGTTTGTAGTCAGTCCAGTAGTAAACTAACTACAGATTCATTAACTACGAAAAATAAATGAGTTATTTACAAAGTTAGAACAGGTAAACATATAAATGATTTGCATTGTTAGGTTTCAGATGAGGATAGAGCTGCTGAAATATGTCAGTTCTATAATTCCTTTTTGACCAACCCAGGTTAATCCTGGGGATTTCTTCCTTATATTTAGGACCCTTTACCCCTTAGAGTATAAACAGCATAAAAAAAAAAAGACTCTAGTTCCGTGTGGTCATGGATTTTTATCCCCCTGTCCTTAGAATACAAGCTGATGGGACAAACACTTCTGCACATCCTCTTCTTAATGAGTGTGCTGGTAGCAATAAAAAACGTCCTTATTCGTTGATGGCTTACAGTGGCCTATTTGGCTTCAATATGTCTTTCTGATGGGCCAGAAATAAAGTCATTGGAGCAAACCAATATTTCAGATGTGGTGATATTGCTTTCTTGACATGATTTACAGTTTCAGAGAAAACATTTAAGTATAGCATGTGTTACCAATATCATAATTAAGATTAATTCATACAGCAACTCACAAGCTTTTCATAAAGTCTAAATATGTTCTTACAAGTCGTGACACTGTGTCTGAGAACAACATCCCATGTACTCCCTATTCACCAAAGTCATGTAATTACGATCTGTTCTGTACAAGATACACTTTAATTGGTATTTTAAAAGTCTTAATCTACTGAATATTAATATCCCATTGGATTGTATGTGCTTCCACAGTATATGAAGTTATAAAATATTCTTGTATGGTGGGAAAGTCCGCCAAACAGCCTTTCCAGCACAACAATGGAGTGGCCAGAAAGTGTTAATGGCTATCTCTCACCCATTCAAGAATAGATTCCACTAACAGTAATTGTTTACAGTGAAGACATTGCTATAGGAAGTACTTTTGCAATGAGGGTTGCTTGACCAATGGGAAGCAGCCACCACATCACATGCATGAACTGTTTTAGCAAGCTGAAACAGACTATAAAAGGAGGAGCATGACATCATCACTGGGCTGAACTCCCATGTCACTAAACACCTGAAGGGTCATCTGGAAGGCAAAAGACTTCTGAAAGGGGGACGGGAGTGCCAGGCAGGAAAGGCTGCCCAGCTGTTGTTTAAAGAAACTGCTTGTACCAGCTAACAAGGGTGAGACATGGCCAATTCAAATATTGGTAGGGTATAGACCTTAGATTGTGATTTTATGTTTATATCATTTGGTAACTGCTTTTAATCTCCTTACATTTGCCACTTATAATAATTTAAAATCTCTCTTTCTGTAGTTAATAAACTTGTTTAATGTTTTATCTTAACTAGGCCTCAAAATGGAGGTCCAGAAATAGCTCAGTAACAAAAGCTGTTGCCTGTGTTCCCCATGAGGGGGATGCAGACTTCTTAGTATAATTATGTAGATAGACCCCTTTTGGTGCAGTTCTTATAAATTATGTGTGGGGAAGGGGGATTATTGGCTGCTGCCTCTCTGTTGTTGATTTGTGAGTGACTAGATTAGGTGCTTATGTAACTCAGTTGAGTATATGTCTGCCTGTAGATGGCTTTAAGTGTAGCTTGCTGACAGCATCAGAGTGTGAGAGGCAATTTAGGTTAACAGCTATGACATCTGGCTGGGTGTGGTGTTCTGATGCTGTTGGACTAGGTAATAACAGCTTCTGGAGGGGCTGGCTGCTTGTCATTAGCAAGATATTGGGAGGGACAGCCCAGGAAGGAGAGTGAAGAGGGCTCAGTGCTCCCATAGTTTTCAGGTTGCACTAGGGTGATCAGATAGCAAGCAGGAAAAATCAAGATAGAAGGTGAGGAATGAGAAGCACCTATAAAAGAGAATTCCCCAAATATCAGGACTGTCCCTATGAAATTGAGACATCTGGTTACCCTAGGTTGCACCCCACAGGATCTCATCACACAGTGTAATGCCTGTTTTTCCAAAACTAACACATAGGTGAGTCAGACTGGTTTCAAACTTTTGATAGTGTTCACTTGATGCCTGGGGACCTTGGTATGAACTAACATTTGATCTGCCACTATCACAGGTGAATTTCTGTCAGAATCAGGAAAAAAAGTAAAAAAAAAACCCCCCCCCCCCCGTTTTTTTTTTTTTAATTTAAAGGAAATAGGAATTTGCTTTTATGGTTCTTCCCTTTGGCTCCCCTAACCCTTCCCTCTAAAAGAGAGGGTAGTAGTTAAAGACTGGATGATTTTTGAGGCACTGCCACCCTCCAAACTATTCAGGTTATGCTCACTGCACATCAGAAATGTGTCCTAGCCTCCAATCACTGGAATAGGTTGTTCAAACTCAGGAGAAATGGGGTGGAGTTTCCTGTAAAGAGCAAATATCCTCTCAACTCCATAGATGCCATAAATGTTTTGGAGTTTTTTGTTGTTTTTTGTTTTTGTTTTTACTGGCAGGGAATAAGCAAAGAAGGCTCAATGACAGGGGCACTAGCTTAGTGCACCTAAGGAAATCTACTCGATCTAATGTGCGTTAAGTGCTCTACTTTTGCCCAATGACCACACAAGCTGTTGCAGAAAAAAAATAAAGGAATATTACTCAGACTTCAAGACTGGACAGACAAAAACTCCCACAATAACGTCAGTGGAAAAAGTGATTTGCTGGAGAAGATATTAAATGCACTCATTAGCTGTTGAGCTACACCCTGGACCAGAACATTACCTGTTTTTATTTTAACATTTTTATTTTATTAAAACTAAAACTGAAACAAACTTCTTCATTAAATCTGATTAAACTTCTTGGGGAGCTCACTTTAAAATATCTGGGGGAAAGGGCAAAATTATCTAGAGCTAGACTAT
The DNA here is from genome assembly GCA_007922175.1 of Pelusios castaneus. Lineage (NCBI taxonomy): Eukaryota > Metazoa > Chordata > Testudines > Pelomedusidae > Pelusios > Pelusios castaneus. The sequence continues at coordinate 1,171,623 of ML686135.1, read as the reverse complement.
ATCTTTGGAATACAGCTATGGGTCAAGGCACTAGGAAGATGCATTACTGTAGTTCAGACCAAAACTCTCACTATAATTTCCAGGGAGTGGAATGGGGAGAGGCAGAAGGGAAACAAAGCTGCCCCCCCCCTTCGTGTAACCAAATTGCTCTGTGAGCCTGTAGAGAGGGTAATGGGGGAAAATTATCTTGCTTCATCCACACCCAGTGCTATAAATTGAGTAACCCAGGGTGCAGGGCGAGAGCTTTACTGAACACAGAGGCTGAAATTATCTGGCCTTCGTGCTCTGCAAAGGAGCACTTAACAATTTCAGTTGTGAAACACTTGCTGAGAGAGCTTGTTGGCCCCATGGTGCTGGCTCACCTTTCTCTCCAAATGCAAACTTGCATTAAAGGCAGCTAAAATACAGTACCTCCCTAATGGTAATTTCCCATGTAATCGGTTGGCATGGTTTCCACAGGCCTGGTCTGCACTTGTGAGTCTCTTGTCCTTCTCATTCACTTAATTGTGAATAGGTGGGTTCATGAGGCTGTCTATATTAACATGCAGCATGCTCTGTGAAAATACCAGTGATGGTGGCTGTAAGTGTGTATGTGTTTCACCCTGCCCCCCAAAAACAGAAGTGAAAAGGACATTACAGTGACAAAGTCAAGCACTCAAATATTAGAAATAAGATCATCTGTGCAACCTTTTTTGGACTCCCTTCTTTGAAAGTTTTATGGGTGCGTCTACACTTACAAGTTAGGTTGATTTGAGGAGGCTTAAATCGACCTAAACTACTCCGCATCCACACTGGGCTTTCCTTATGTCAACTTAACTTTTCCTTAAGTCGACTTAAGGAAATAGACTCATAGACTTTAAAGTCAGAAGGGACCAGTACGATCATCTAGTCTGACCTCCTGCAAAATGCAGGCCTCAAGACCTCACCCACCCACTCCAGCAATAGGCCCCCAACCTATGACTGAGTTATTTACCTCCTTAAATCATGATTTAAGGACTTTAAGATACAGAAAATTCACCGGTAGGTGAACCATGCCCTGTGCTACAGGGGAAGGCAAAAACCCCCCAGAGCCCAGGCCAATCAGCCCTGGGGGAAAATTCCTTCCCAACTCCAAATATGGCGATCAGTTAAACCCTGAGCACGTGGGCAAGTCTCAACAGCCAGTTATCCAAGAAACAATTCTCTGTAATAACTCAGAATCCACCCCATGTACTCTCCCCTCTTAGGCCACTTGTAAATCCACCACATGTAGCCAAATATCAGGCAATTTCCAAAATAGGCTAATCATACCATCCCCTCCATAAATTTATCAAGCTCAGATTTGAAAGCAGTTATGGTTTTTTCCCCCACAACTCCCCTTGGAAGGTTATTCCAGAACTTTACACCTCTAATGGTTAGAAACCTGCATCTAATTTCAAGACTAAATTTCTTGATGGACGGTTTATAACCATTTGTTCTGGTGTCCACATTGGTGCTGTACTCAAATAATTCCTCTCCCTCCCTGATGTTAATCCCTCTGATGTATTTATAGAAAGCAATTGTTTCCCCCCTCAGCCTTCTTTTGGTTAAGCTAAACAAGCCAAGCTTCTTGAGTCTCCACTCATAGGGCAGGTTTTCCACTCCACAGACCATCCTTGTAGCCCTTCTCTGCACCTGTTCCAATTTGAATTCATCCTTTTTAAACATCGGGGACCATCGGGAAATGCTTAAGTCAACTTAATAACACCTCGTTTTAGGTCGACTTGAGCCAGTGTGGACGGGGATTAGCGCCTAAATCGACCTTATTAAGTCGACTTAAAGTGTTAACACTTAACACTTTAAGTCGACTTAATAAGGTTAAAAAGGGGCTATGTCTACACTAGAAAGGTTAAGTCGATTTTATTAAGTCGACTTAACTTTTCTAGTGTAGACATAGCCCCTTTTTAAGTCGACTTAATAAAATCGACTTAACCTTTCTAGTGTAGACATAGCCTATTCTAATTACACAACCACATACTATTTTTTCTACAGGCCACTTGTGTCATCCAGTGCACACTTAGGCTATGTACACACAATCCAGTTATCGCGTGGCAAGTGTAGTTACCGCATGATAACAGCGACAGCGTGCACACGTGAAACAGAGCTGTTGTGCATCAACAGCCCTGTTAACACACAACATGAAAACTACCCCGGTGAGGGTGGTATTGGCTAACGCGGAACAGCTGTTCTGCATTACCACTCCTGTGTACGCTGACCGTGCAACGACTGGCTTCTGGAAATGTCCCAGAATTCCAGAGTCATCTTCTCTAGTTTCCCCTCGCACTCTGTGGCTGTGACGAAATTGTCCCCACCCTGCTTCCAGTCCTGGGATTTTAAAATTTTTCTCCTGTTCCCAGCCAGGCTGGCTGTGACCCTTTTCTCCTGAGACAAACCTATTGTCCAGATTGCCTCCTCAGTGAAAGATCCAGGATGTCTAATATACCTACTTATATCAGAACAAGTTTTGTTCTTTTTCATCAACAGGATGCTCTTTGTGATTGTTTCTTCCTGTGGCTTTCCTCTCTTGTTGATTTCATGCTCTCTCGGGTTGCATCTGGTTCACTGTGCGAGTAGACTTCTCTTGTGAAATGGAATACACAACACATATGTGACCTGACAGAGAGATAAGGATCTGCTGCCTCCTGCCTGAAAGGATCCTGTCCAAGGCATGTCACTTCCTAGTCATCTGCCTCATCTTCAAGACCTTAAGAACATGGTTTTTATTATGGAGACATAGCTTCTTAAATATCCTTACACACATTTCACAATTACAGTGATGGCTACTGGCTCTTGGTAGAGACTTTACATGCCACCCTTTCATGAGCTAGTATACATATATGTGACCCAGTGGATCCTGTAAATCCTATGCGCCCTCTGCCAGTTGGTACCAAGGGATCCCAAGGTCACACCCCCATTCAAACTATTTCTTTCCATGGCCTGCCTGAGTCTGGCTCTGCCTCCTCCTGTTCATATCCCCAACCCTTAATCCTGTCCTTGTCTCATTCTGTCACTTCCAGCCCACCCTCTGCACATCTTCTGTTTTTCATTCCTTTGCATTCAAGTCAGATTGCTTCCTTCATCTTTCCCCGCTGCCTGTTCACCACTGGATGAGAACGGACCCCCAGCAGCTAGAAGGAGTAATAGCAGGTAATTTTTGTTGAGTTCCTGGATCTTCTGCAGGATGGAGAGCATGTTCAGTGACTTTTTCGGGGTGGCATATATGCAGTCCAGTTGGCATGTAATGGAGATGGTGCCATGCTCGGTGCATGCTCCATGTACGCTTTGTGCAAATGGAATATTCAGTGAATGATGCTTCTAGCAAACCTCTTTCAAGAATGTGTAAACTGCACTTTTCAGAGGCTTAGAACTTGGCCAGATTTAAGCAGATTTTCATGGGGAGATCAGCATCCACATGCCTGATACAAGGACAATACCTCTGCCAAATTTCAGTTCCCTTCTTCAAAGCTTATTGGAGCTTTTCAATTAAATGGTTCTATGAATTTATACATGATGAGAAATATTAGAGAGAGACACTTCTGTGTTACACTTCTAGCTGCATTTGACACCTTTCTTTGACTTTTTACAAAACTTGATAATCAACATGAACATTCTCTAGAGCTGCGTCTACACTGGTAAATTAAGTTGACTTAAGCTTGCTTAAGTCGACTTAATTTACCCTGCGTCTACACTACAGTTTCCTTAAGTCGACTTAAGCAGCTTGCTTAAGTCAACTTAAGGAAAATAAAGTCGACTTAATGAAAATTAAGTCGACTTTATTAAACCTAGATTTAAGTAGACTTAAGGCTTAATTCGACTTTTTAAAGTCAAATTAATCCAGTGTAGCCCTGGGGTAGCCCTAAGCCGATTTAGGGCTACCCCAGGACTACATCAATGCCCTCCCTGCCGGAGGGGGCACAGGGGGAGCCTGGCATGCCCCCCAAAGGGCAGGGTATGTGGGCAGGGTGTGACACTCTGGATTTAGGGAAGCATTTATGATATTTTCAATGGATATCTCATAAATGCTATAATCCATAGGAACTATGTCATGTTTGGTATCAATAGAAAGGTAGTAATTTGCTGGGAATGATGATATAGTTTATGTCTTGGAATTCTATTTCGATTAGAAGTTAGGAATTTGGTGTTCTATCTATACTTTAACTTGTGTGATTTTTATGGGAACGCCCCAGACAGGATGTCACCAACCATTGTCTCCTTAATGTTTAGGAATTTTCCAGGTAGAATGGTCCCAGGGAGTAAACTGATGAGCCATTAAGGACATAAGGAATACAAGCATTGTATTTGCATCGACTTTGTAAGTTCCCCTTTAAGTCAACTTTTAATTTTAAGTGTAGACACACTAAGTCGACTTAGTTAAGTCGACTTAAGAGTGCAAGCGTAGACATAGCCTAGGAACTGACCAACCTTTTTGCTTCAATTGCCCCATAAAACAGGTAAGATTCTGTTTTTAAAGAAAAGAAAGCACCACTTTAAATAAAACCAAACCTATCAAGAGTATCTTAGTTAACTCAAGACAAGTTCTAAAATGTCCATAAATACCATATACTGATGCTGGTTTTCCATGTATCAGCAGTAATGCACTTGACTGAATATTCTTGTGTACAGTTGATTGAACATTCTTTCTGTTTATTCTTAGTCTGATAACTTTTTATTTAATTAAGATTCATATTCCTTTTCTTTTGGTAACTTCTCTGCCTCAGCTTGTTCAAAAGCAATACCAATGACAAAGAATCACAGTTGATTTCTGGGTACTTTAATTGCTATTGTTGATCATGGCACATCTATAAGACTTATTACTAAGGCAAACCTGGTAGGTCACTATCGTTCACAGTTAAGCATTCTAAAATTATGGAAGAGTGCTAGAGACAAGTGGAACACTTCCAGTTTGTTTCTCAGAAGGAAATTTGAGATCTCTCAGAACTTCAAATAATTCAGCAGTCACTTATTCCAAAGAGAACAGTCCAGCAATTCTCTTTAATATTTGGATGGCCATGTAAATCTTGTTAGCCAGTTGCCTTACTTGCTAATTCTCCCCCCTGCTTTATTTAGAAAACTACAAGCTACCTGGACCTACATAATTGTAAATTTAGTGATCCTACTTTAAGTTCAAGAGGTTCTAGATGTCTGGTTATATTGAGCTGGCTAATGTTGTACATGTATGGACCAAAATCAACAAACAGCTGTTTGGCTCTAATGAGTACCCAGCTCCTTCATGAGTTTATGGAAATTAAAGATCATTTTACACTTTTAACATTCCTGGTTAATTTCTTCTTCAGGGGAACCATTACAAATACCCAGAGCTTCATCACACTGTTAACAGTCAGATTCTGTCACCATTACTTGCATTAAATATTATTCAAATGTGCAAATAGGCCCATAGAATTAGATGTGACTCAGTGACAGAACCTGGCCCCAAAAGACAAGCTACCACCTAATTTATAACTTCTTATTTCTCTTGGTGACTTTTGTTGCAGTTCTGTGCCAGCCTCTTCAAGCAAATAAACTGACTGAAATTTTCCAGTAAATCTTTGGGCAGGGCCGTGTAACTGAGCCAGCACTTGGGAACGTCTGCAAGTCTTATATTCTTAGGTATCCGTTTTCAACACCTGATATGGTCCCTCAGTGATGTTTATACACGCGCTTTGCCTAGAAGAGCAATCCAGTACATTAAGGGCAGGTCTACATAGAAACTCTTGCCACTATAGCAAAGTCAGTTAGGGGTGTGATTTTGTGTGAAATTTCTATACTAATATAAAAAGGTCTGAATGAGTTCTCCCCTGACAGCTAGCTAGAGAGGGGAAAAGGCTTCAGGACCAGACTGTATTTACAGGGACACATCCCCCCAGCCTAAGTATCCAGCAGATAGATCTGTGTTGCCAAAGTGATCAACTTCAGTTGGTGTTGGGTTACAAATCACTTCTCCTCCCTCCAAAAACTGTGTTTGATAATTTTTAACATTAGTTTTAATTAAAATATGAAAATATTAAATGGAGGGGTAATGAATGTTCTTTCCCTTATTATATGAGTAAAGGGCAGAAGAACTGTTCTTATCCTGTCCTGATTAAGGGGGTCACCTTCAGCTGAACTGAATTGCTAAGCAGTGGGCCTGAATGCCAGACCCCTGTGAGAAGGAGAGGAGGTGGGAACAGGTGTCTCTAGTGGGAGCTGTGGGCTCTGCATGAAAGTCCTAAGGTTTAATCTGCCTCTCCCCATTGTTGAAAGACAGAGTTAATTAAGGCTCCATGAGGAATCTTTTGTTTTGTTAAGTGATCACTAGAGCTGAAATCACTTGTTGTGAGGCAGCATCACCTGTCCAGCCTGCTTCAGCAGTGACGTTCCCCCATTAAGACTGAAAATGGTTCAGACCAGGGTGGAGCCTCAAGAAACCAACTCACAGAGGTCACAGTAGAGAAGTGGGTGGCAACAAAATATGACAGTGTACATCAGATGGTGGGCAGGGCAGGGCAGCAGTGATGGCTGGCGGCAGAGTCGCTGGCATCATGGCGAGCAGAGCAGAGCAGTGAGTGGCCGGTGGCATGGAGTGGAGTGGCAAACGGGAGCAAGCAAGGTGCCTTCCTGTCCTCCCTCAGGTGGTGAGAGGCAAACCCTGCAGATGCACCTCTGAACTATGAGTCTTCTCTTACCAAAGACAACTGTGAGTGGAGTGTGGTGAAGGAAGGAGCATGTTAAAGAAATTTTTGATTGCTGGACTAAAAACCCGAGGAAAAAGGACACTGTCCAAGGAAATCTGGAGTGGGTGTTTTGCTCTTGGTTTTATGCTTATGAATCCTGTTTGTGATATGTTCCCAAGTTAAGGAAGAATTACTTTCCTCCTTTTATTAAGTCTCTTTTCTACGCTCAGACTGTGCTTCTGAGAAAGGAAGTACTGCTTCTAGAGTAGGCCTCGACAAAAGTGCTGGATATCTAAGGGCCAGCCCAAAAACCTGGGCACTCCCAGGTATCCGGCAGAGCCCCACCCCCCACCATTGAAATGCCGATGCCAGGGGCTCTTTTGGCAATGCTCGGAAGGGGGGGGCAGGGGACAGACGATGGTGCTAGAAGAGCACCACCCCCAAATCCTGTGCCACCATCTGTCCTCTCCCCCCCCTTAAGCGGGGGGATGAAGAGGGAGAGACGATGGCATTGGAGAGGGGAAGCACTGCCATCTCTCCATCTTCATCCTGCAATGGCTTTTTTTCAGTGGCAGGGGAGAGAGAGCCCAGGCGTCTCTCCCGGTGCTCTTAGGCTCCAGGGGCAAAATCCTAGGCACCATGATGACCTGGCGCCTAGGATTTGTCAAACCCTGTTCTAGAAACACTCAAGGGGTGGTGTGCAATTGTCCCAGATTACTGGGTGGGAGCTTGAGTCAATTTTGTGCAATATAGTTGAAAAGGAACCCTGAGATACAGAACACAACCTTTGTGTTTCCAATTTCTAGGGCCAGAAGGGTTAAACTGGCAAAACCCCTAAAGTAAACAGTTATTACAGCCATAAAAGTGCATATGCCAACATAGATTATTTCACTCTCTGAACAGCAAAGGTACTTTTTTGCCAATATAAACTGTGGCCACAGTAGGAAAGTTTGCTGGTATAGCTTTCCCAGCAAACCTTTTCTCATGTAGACCTTGCCAAAGGGCTAATGAATTCTGAAGTGTATGAACATGGGCTAAGCTTGAGACCAGGCAAGATGCTGTTTTTGAATTAGTTAGAGATCCTTTAGGATGATAAAGTGAGAGCTGGAGTTTTTGTTTGCATCTTTATAATCTAATATGAAAGCTAATTAGAACTAGCTTCTGCTGGTATGGTGTTCTGTCTATAGTCTAGATGAAATGTTATAAGCTACTGAGAAAGTGTACATTTGCCAGAGTTAGTATCTATATTATTCTCTGAAACTTTCTGATCTTTTCTTTGGTATTTAACCAAAACCCTTATTGAAAGGGTTTATGAAGGGTAAAATCAATATAATATACACTTTAATAATGTTCTATAGAAATGAATAAAAAATTCTAACCATGTTTTTGATTTTGTGGATGTTGAGATCTACTAAAGAGATTGAATCTTCTATATATGCCAATCTAGTCATTGATATATATATGAGAATCTCATAAATATTAATTTATCCTTGCAACATCTTTGTAAGTTTAAAACGTATTATCTCTGTATTACAGAGGCACTAACGGTATGTCCACACTGGAGCCTTATGTGGACTTAAAGACCGTAAAATTGACCTCAGACCACTGCGTCCACACTGGGCACTTATTAAGTTGACTTAAGTGCTTCCTTAAGTCGACTTAATAACACCACCTCTTAAGGTCAACCTAAGGCTCAAGTCAACCTTATTAAGTTGACTTAGGCCAGTGTAAACGGGGGATAGCCCTTAAGTTGACCTAATTGTCCTCTAGGCCCCATTGTAGAGTTCCTGGCCATGCCTCCGTTGACCTAGCACCTGCCAGTGTGGACACAGGGCTGTGGAGTCTCTAAGTCGACTTAACAAGGTTGACTTTGTCAACTTAAAGTTGACCTTGGGTAAGCTGACTTAACAGAGCCTCCAGTGTAGACGTACCTAAGGCTACGTCTACACTTGCAAATTAAGTCGACTTAAGGAGGCTTAAGTCGACTTAAAGAAAGCCACATCCACACCTGGCTTTCATTAAGTTGACTTAAGCAGCTCCTTAAGTCGACTTAACTACCAGTCTTTAGTTCGACTTAACAATTAAGTCAATTTGTTAAGTTGACCTAAAGATGATGTGGCCACCCTGGGTGACCTAGGGCGCCTTGGGACCACGAGAAGGGAGCTGCAGCTCCTTTCTCCCTGGGACCCATGTGTGGGTCCTGGCAAAAAGGTTCCCCTGTCAGCAGCTTCCAGCAGACCAGCTAACAGGGGATCCCCGGTGGTTCCTCTGCCAGCTGGAGTGCCGGGGCCGGCAATTGCCGGCAGTCCAGCTGACGGGATCCCCGGAGGGGTGCCCGGCAAGAAGGGGGCCCTGGTTCCGGCCCACGGCTCCCTTCTGCTGGGAAGCCATGGGTCCTGGCGAGAAAGGAGCCATGTCTCCTTTCTTGCCAGGACCCGTGTGAGTCCTGGGCAGAAAGGAGCCTGGCTCCCTTCTTGCCAGGACCCAAGCGGGTCCCGGGGAGAAAAAGCCGCAGCTCCCTTCTTGCTGGGACCCGTGGAGGTCCTGGCAAGAAGGAAGCCTCCACTCCCTTCTTGGAGGGACAGCGGCTTCCTGGGGAAGGGACCCGTGGGTGCCTTCTCAGCGGGGACCCACTTCTGCCGTGTCTACACTTGAAAAGTTAAGTCGACTTGTTAAGTCGACTTAACAGAGTCGACTTAACTTTTCAAGTGTAGACATAGCCTAAGAGACTAAATGACTAGCCCATAGTCACACAGGAAGTGTGTGGCTAAATCATATATTGGACCCAGATTTCTTGAACCTCAATCCAGTGTTTTACCCAAAAGGCAAAAGATTTCCATTCCCACCTATGACTCCTTTTAATCACCTTCAACTAGTGTGCAGGAGTGTACCGTTTGATTAGAAATACTGTCCTTTTCAGTAGGCATGTTTATCTTTGTTGCATCGCTATTTAATATCATTGGCTATGTCTACACTTGTTATTTTAGGTCGACTTAGCATGTCCACACCTAAATTTTAAGTAGACTTTGGGGGGACCCTACAAAGTCGACCTAGAGCATCCACACTGGACGCCTAGGTTGACTTGTAGCGACTAGAAGGACCTTGGACAGGTCCACAGGGGCGGGGGGAGGCACCCCTTGCCAAGTGCCAGGGGGCTCAGCCTTTGCCCCATTGTACCTGTCGACTTAAGGAAAGTGTAGTATAGATGCAGAGTAAATTAAGTCGACTTAAGCAAGCTTAAATCGACTTAATTTACAAGTGTAGACGCACCCATCATGCTTTATGATTCTTCAGTAATTTATGAATATCACAGTGTGGTTACCTTTGGACTAATATAGATTAGCCAATCATGAAAAAATGTGTGACTAACTTCTAATAATGCCATAGACACAAGCCGGTTAAAGCCTTTTCACATGCTATAATGGTAGCCACAGACAAAGATGATATATCTTGGCCTTTGTCTGCACTGCCAGCTGAAAAAAGAAAGAAAATGCAAGAATTTGCAAGAGATCAGATGGGAGTGAAAGGCTGATAACCATGGCAGTTTTAACATTGCCAGTAGTGCCAATACAGGAAAACCCATGAGTTTGCCCCAGAAAATCCTTCTGTGACAGTTTAAAATATTACATTTCTTTAATTTTAAAAAGAAAAATCTTACCCGTGAAACCAGCACCCTGCAATAAAAAGCTAAGATGCACAACCCATTCATATATTGATTTTTGGACGAAATATGCCTCTCATACAAAAGACTGCTGAGTCAAGCCCATGAAACTGATCATTGAGCTCAGTTGCAAAGCATTTCCTTTGGGAACAGATGCATTGAACAAAATATAATCCAGCAAATAAAGTATTAATGAATTCTGAAATATATACACATGGGCTAAGTTGGACCCTGAGCAGTTGTGTTATAATTAATTAGAGATATTCTATGATTATAAAATGAGAGCTGTTTACATATTTGCAGGTGAAAATTCTCATATAAAAATGCAGGACCCAGATATTAATGGTAATAGGAACTATTTTAAGATAAGAGAACTTGATATAACAGTTAGAGTTGGGCTAAGCAGTTTGCATAATTATTATATAATTTGAGCAGCCATTACTGATGAGATGGACTGAATGATCTCATTTCTCTCATCAATGAGCAGCAGCAGCAGATTCACATGGCTATAATGTAGCCATGGTGTCACATAAAATGGATTTCCATCTTAAACAATCCCTTGCAATTCTTTTTCCTTCCTCAGGAGTCATTGTAGAAGGATCTAGTCTTCTTAAATCCCTCAAAATTCCATTTTCCAATCTCAGTCATGGTTGATCTCATGCTCTACTTCTTTTGACCACAGCTCTGTAAACATTCTGTAGAAGCATACCTTCTTTTGCACATTGGAAATGACCCCACCATAGCAGTCATCTTGTTCTCGATTGGTGCAAGGCTGAAACTTGTTGGGATTGTCTCAGTATCTCCTCCTCAAAATCAAGCCAACAAATGTAAGGAATATGCCATAACTTTTGACTTTGAAAACTGTTTAATTTTCTCTCAACTATTTTAACAGCCATATCTCTGCTCCACATGACACAGTTGTCATCACCAGAGATTGAATACTCATACCTTAGCTGTCAGACAGACAACTTTCTGCCCAAACAGAGGCTTTTGAAGACACAGATGCCACTGATGAAAGACCAATCTGACGTGTGACTTCCTCAGTTATAGAACTTCCTGCTGTCAACTTACTTCCTAGGCAGATAAAACCATTCACCCTTTTTTGATGTCATTACTAGCTTTTTTCCAAGTCAGTGGGTCATTCATTCCTTTTTTTTAATACAAGGCATACAAAACTTTACTTTCATCACTGTTGATTTTAAATCTCTGCAGTTTTTCACAACTTTTCCACATTAGCTGTAGTTGGTCAGTAGTCTTTCCAAATATGGTGGTATCATCCACAGAGTTGAGAACCTCTAAAAATTAATCTTTAAATTTCACACTTTCTTCTTTGGGCTCCATCAGTTTTGTGATCAAGTAATCTATTAAAACAATACGTTATGCAGGTGAGAGAATGCATTTTTTGCATACTTATAAATCTACAGAAAATCAGTCTGTAATTCAATCACTGACTCTCATGCAACTAAATGTTCCATGGCGAAGTTCTTTTCACTATGCACACTATAATCTCAGTTACCCCAAAATGAAATAGTAATAACTACAGTGCTGATCAACACAATGCAGTCAAAAGCAACTATGAAGTCTGTAAATCTGATGAGAACTTCCTTTTGTTGCTCTAGTCATTTTTCAGTAGCATTCCACAAGGTGTTAATAGCATGGATTTTAAATGCAAATCACACAAGCTGTCTCTCATTTTATGATTCAGACAGTACTTCAGTCAGATCAGTAGTATGATTGTAAATACCTTCCCTGGTACTGACAGCAGTGTTATTCCTCGATAATTTGAGCAAGATGATCACTTAGGATGATGCAGCCCTTTTTTTAATCATCTGGAATATGACCACTTTCCCAAACTTTTAAGTGGACTCTGTGACGCCAGTAAATTAAACCTGGACTCTGCTCTTTAATAGTTCTGCTGGAATGTAATCAAGGCCAGGTGCTTTAACATTTCACAATTGCTTGATCACAGGTATTGCTTCTGTTAATGTCATTGCCCTGTTTTCTTCTAGGTTCATTTTTGGATTAAGTTATAGTTTACCTCTCGGTTGATGATCTATTAATTAATTTGCAAAGCTGCTTATACCAGTGGTTAAGTTATGCATTAATATCCTTGCAAAAGTTGCAATAATTTCCATTTTTGTTTTTAAGTGGTGGAAGCTGTGAAAATGGACATCCAATTAAGACATTTGAAGTCTCAAATATGTATTCCTGGTCATGTCTTTTAGGGTGCGTCTACACTGGCAACTTAGGTCGACTTAAAGACGCTTAAGTCGACCTAAACAAAACCACGTCCACACCTGGCTTTTATTATGTAGACTTAAGCGCTTCCTTAAGTCAACTTAATAACTACCACTCTTTAAGTAAACTTAATGCCTAAGTCGATTCGTTAAGTCAACCTAAAACCGCTGTGGACACCCTAAGTCGACTTATTTCCTGGGGAGCCATGGTGCCCTTTTGCCGGGAAGCCGAGCAAGCAGGAGCCACGGTGCTCCTAGCCCGGGGAGCCGCAGCTCCAAAGCTGTCGACCTAGCCAGTCAATTTAAGAGTCTAGTGTAGACTCTCTAAGTCGACTTAACAAGGTTGACTCTAAGTTGACCTTGTTAAGTTGACTTAATAGAGTTGACTTAGCTTTGTAAGTATAGACATAGCCTTAAAGACTTCCTCAATGTGCTGTACCATGTTCTACTACTATGGATTTTGGTAATTATGAATGGCATTCCCATCTTGTTGAAGACACCTTTTTTCTTCTATTGCTCATTTACTTGTGTTGAGTACTGTCTTACTCCACAAGTGCTCCTAAAATACTATTATTCATGAATAAGGCTACCAGAATCTGGACCTGTGGTTCCATAAACTCTGCCATAAATCAACTCTTCTCTCCTTCCATACACCCATTCTGATTTAACCTCTTTCACACAATCTCCCCTCTCTCCTAATCCCTTGCCTCTGTTAGCAAGGATCCCAAAATCCCCCACCCCTCTTTCCTAAATCCCTTGCCCCAGCCTTCAAGCATTTGCTTGTGTAATTTATTTTGTTTTTAAAATGTCTTGAAGGCCTTTTGAATTCCCTGCTGTACTCCAACTAAATTTCTCCAATATATATAATATTTGTAATATATAATATTTATAATATATAATATATAATTTATATTTATAATATAATATAAATATTTAAATTTCTCCAATATATATAATATTTTTTTTAAAAAGGTGACAGAGTCAGATTGTAGCAATGTGCATCTTTTACTCCTGCCAAGATTTCAGCTGAGGTGGGATTTGAACTTACAGCAGCAAAGTGTTGCATAGGTTTGATGACTGTGACAGTCCTTCACCTGCCCCCACAACTCCTGTTATTCATGGCTAACTATCCGCTCCCTTGGCCTCTCTTTCTGCACATGCTCAATGTAAGCCATTTAACTTGTGAGTATTAGGGACATAACTAAAACGTATTAGGGACATGACTAAAACGAGAGCTAATCTTTTTCACTGATAAAACAGTGATTTTGTTTGCTCCCTCAGAGGGCTAATGGGTAGCTTGCACTCCGTGGGTCTAACTTTTGAGCAACTAAGAGGATGGAACAATGATCAAGTCCTGGCTCGATCCATTTGTGTGAGCAAAATTATGTTGGTAGAATTAATGAAAATAAGAAAAAAGTTCGCTGGGGCTGTATCTCAGGAGTCCCAAATTTGGATCACTCACCCTAATCCATGCCCCATGAGGCACACAAAATTGCAAGGCACTCTGAGTAACTGCGGATTTTGGAGCAAATAAAAGAGTCAGCTAGCACACTGACACAGCTGTGCTGGCTGACACATTTGGGGTATGAAGCCATGGCTTCATCCAGTTCCTGCCCCATCTACACCCCTTTTTTGCCATCCTTTCCTCCTTCTCTCACTACCTCTGCTTCAGGGAAGGAGTGGGTCTTCCAGTGTTTTTGTACCATTTCTATCAATACAAATAAGTGTGCCATCTCTGTGAGTTATGAGCACTAACCAGGAATATACGTGTAAAAGTAGTAAAAAGAAGACTCTATTCTCCATCCACTCCTTCTTGGAGATCTGTGCTCGACATCTCTCATTCTCTTTCCATTCTAGTTTTTCTACTTTTTTCTGCTGCAGCTCTCTGATTTATGAAGGGAAGCGCAAGACAGCAAAACACTAATTCATTGCATTAATAAGTGTCATCCAAATATCATTTTATTCTCCTCAAGCTATTAATCTGTGCCATGGAATTACTTTGCCTGAAAGTTTTTTCTCTTGGCTTTTTTATAACTCGGGCTGTTCCACAAGTTTATTGGATCTTATGAAATGGCGTCAGAGGCCTCTACACAAATGAAGATTTCTCATGGGCTCCCGTGATGCCATACCAATCTTAACGTTTTCCAGTACAGGGAATGAAACTGCCTGTTGATAATGCTTCTTTAGTGTCTTGCATCTTGTATATTCACTGCATACACCAGTGGTCCCTAACCAGTAGATCGTGATCTACTTCTGAAGGCCAGTTCCTATTGAAACCTGTGAGTGTTGCACCATCTTCTGGCAAAAGGTTGGAGACCACTGGCATATACCAGTGTATAATGAGTGTAAAAACCTGCTAAATAAGAATTCTCCTCTCCACTCTTACTGGGCCTAAATAGTAGCCTTTTTTTGTCTGCGTCCCTGTTATACACTGATTCACAGGTAGTGTGCAAAGGAATTCAGTGTATACTGAAGGAAGGGAAAAGGAAATGGTTATTGATGTTGGAATCTCTCCATTCAGCAATGAACTATTTACAGAGTAGCGGTGGAGAGAATATAAAGCGGGGATTCACAAACGGGGGGTCATGAGCTTTTTCTGGGGCAGTTGCAAGCTGTCAGCTCCTGTGCATACTGGACCTCTGGCTGTCAGACCCTGTGCATAGAATCACAGAAACTGGAAGGAACCATGAGAGGTCATCAAGTCCAGTCCCCTGCACTCGTGGCAGGACCAAGTACCCTCATACCAGTCCCCTGTGCCTGGGGCTAACAACCCCCTTCATAGCTGGGTGTCTGGAGAGCAGGGCTGTTGGGTGGATGCTCAGCTCTGAAGGCAGCACCAACCCCAACAGCAGCACAGAAGTCATGGTGGCATACCATGGGGGGCGGAGGAGGATCACAACCTGAAATATTTTCAAAGGGGATTCCAGCAAAAAAAAGTATGAGAACCCCGGCATATAGTATGAGAGACAGGAGAGAGAAATCAGGAGTGCCTATGATTTCCCAGTTCCACCCATGTGTGACTGTTTCCACCAGTGCCACTAGTTCCATGTCATTAGAGCAATAAGACACTCTTAGAAGCATCTTTCTAAGATCTGTAGCCTTGTGATTTATAATGCTACCCAAGGCATGGAAAAATGACCCCAAATGCCATACTGGTTGCGTCTTTAAGTATCTTACATTAAATGATGATAATTGTATTTCAGCATTATTAAGATACTGAGAGGATGGTTATAGGGTGGGTTGCTTTATTTTTTATTTGGCCATTTTGCTCCTCTTCCGTCTTTCTGGAGCTATGTCACTGATACATAAGCAACTAATTCTTCCTTTCAGCAAATCTTATAGATCCAGTGTCGTAAAGAAATCCAGAGCTCTCCAATATTCAGTGAGAATGTTGTTGGTTTTGAGCCTAGGTTTTTGAAGTGAGTTATTAATTTATTAGCTCCTTCTGATGAGCAGTTCATTGTATGGGTCATTCAAAATAAAAACTAGGTTTTGAATGCTGATTTGCAGAAAAATGGTAAAAACTATTTAAACTAATTAAAAGAGAAACACAAATTAGCTCTTTTTCATTATACCAACAGTTAGGATTGTGGCAGGGAAGGGAAGAAGTGCAAGCCACCATCTTTAACAGATTCTTGCACATCTATGTTGTCTATCCGTCTGTCCCAGGATTTGTATAGCACCCATCATTGCAATGTCGAAGTACCATAAAAAAAATTATCTTTGTATTTTTAAAGAGAACTTGGGTCAAACACAATATATCCCGTTCATAACTTTTGTTAATAGTAATCAAGTCCTTTCTGACCTCAGACATGGAGGTGGGTAATTCCAAGTAATTATTGCAAAACTTGCTGCTGTCTTTCTAAGCATGTGTACAGAAAATGGGGACTCAGTCATCATTCCTCCTACGAAGGGAAATGGTGAATGAAACATCTGCAGATGGTTTAATGGGGGTACTCGTTCCTGCCATGAGTGCAGGGAACTGGACTTGATGACTGTCATGGTTCCTTCCAGTTTCTATGATTCTATGAACCTCATAGGAAATTTCTTTCCATTGTTTATTCTGCCCATAGGCTAGGAAACAGGATCCATGGAGAGATGTCTGAGCTACTGTAACCTTTGGGTGGGCTAAAATACATTTAATTGCCCTTCTCCAGGGCCTAATAGAAATAAACCCCAACTCCTATAAAGAAGCAGTTGGAGATCCAAGATTCTGTCTTTAAAAATACTCTCAGCAAAAATTGCTCAGAGGTACACTCCCACATTAAAGTACTACAGAGAACAAACATAACAATGAACTTTATTTACTATTAACTTCTTATCATAAGAAAACAAAATGTATTTAAACAGAACAGTCCCCGCAGAAACACTGAGAGAAAGATACCCAAGAGTCCCAAAGTTTAGCTGGAGTTCACCCGAGTCTGTTACAGTCTCTATACATCATCCAGTAAGTTTACTTGTTAACCAGCACTTAGTCACATATATATACATATGCTCAAAGTCTGCTGCAAAAGACTTCAGAGCAGGAAAAAAAACATCTTCCAGTCCACTCCTGGCTCAATTTCTCCCAGTCACATGCTGAGCACATGAGCTTTTCTCATGCAACTCTTGTGACTGCTGCTCTCATGCATCTGACCACCACAGAAGCAGAAAACCTTGTGGAGCGTGCTCAAATGCTATCACTCCCTATTCTAGAAATTTCTGGCTCTGCTCAACTCAAGCTGCCCAGTAACAACAACCCACACCAAAAGATCCCTTTCAGAGACACTCCTTGTTTAGGCACATGGGTTACACAATGCCCAGGTTTAGGGGAGACAGGAAGAAGTCAAAGCCATCTGTATCTGCCACCTGAGGGTCTGTACTTCCAGGGTGGTTCTGAGTCCCTGAAACATTCCCTACTCACCACTAATCTAACAGCAAGACAACACTGGAGACAAGTATGTATGTGTTTCTGTAGTCTGGCTACCACTGGATTCCCCTTAAAGAGAGATCTGAAAGATAGACGTGCTACAGCCACATGATAAACTCTTACCAGGTACAGAAGACATGGTGTACGCTCTTCTTCCATTCCCCTGTAGCATGAAAATTGCCTGCCCTCCCTCTCATGTGTATCTCCTAGTCTACTGGAGAGCCTCTGCTGCAGTCTGATGTGGGAGGTGCTGTGTGCAGAATATCCCCTCAGCATGTAGACCCTCAGGGATACAACTGGGTCCTTTGAGATGAAGGCATCCATATGGAAAACAGAAGCAAATGTTCAGAGACAGACAGTTCCCATGTGTGTCCTGCTGTATTATAAGCCACAGTCTTCCATGCATGAATTATTATCAGTGACTTTGTCCCTTAGCAGAACACATTCATCATTGAGATATGAGCAAGTTCCAAATGCCAGCATCCATGCATGAGGCACGATTTTGCAGCACAGCTGAATGGATTAACTTCTTTCCAGTCTATCTCGGCTTAAAAAAGAAAAGAAAAGAAACTTAAAATAAAGCAAGATGAAAATCCATCTCTGGAGATGAGTGCAGGGCCTTGCATACCGTTTAAACCTCACATTGGGCCTATATGATATTTATAGGCAGAATATCCACATACTGGTGCCTGGGCAGGCCTTGCATGGTGCAGAAAAAGTCTCTGTATTCGCCCCATGTAAGCCAAATGCAGCAGGCTTCGATGGTTCACACCAGCGACAGGCCATAATTAATTGAGTTTGCTCACCTCTGCTTCCAAGGCTAGTACCATTGACTGTGTGTGTATGGGTAGCCACCCATTGGAAGATGGGATAAAACTAGTTTGAAAAATGAAATGTGAAGGATTGTAATCAGTCACAGAGCAAACTTTGTCAAATATTTCCCAACTACTTTGATTTAAAGTCACACATTTATGTCCTCTAAAATTGTAGCATTAATTATAGTAGTAGAATTTCATTCTCTCTATTAATTAATCCATAAACTCTTGTCTCCTATAGTATATTTCTCCTGAGAAAACTTGCATCCTGGGGGATTTTGACATTCATGTTAATACATCTGATGGATTGTGCCTAACTACTACTTTGATCTTTTAAATTTTACTGAAGAAGTACCATTTGGGAAAGAACTGACAAGTTTTTAATCATGTGACAGTGATATTGGATATTATGCTTCTAACACAAACAATTATATTGCTATTTGAATATGTTACACGGGTCATTATAAGTGAGTAATGTAGCACTAAAAAATAATCAGGACACAAGAGGAAATTATTTTAGCATGGTAACTCAGCGGATGGCATATTTCCATTGTTGTTAGTACCTTAACTGTAAGAGGAATGCTGCTTTCACTTTTTTTTTAATTCTTCATGGTGCCAGCTTCTTTATTATATAAGAAAAATTAAACAAAAACAAAAGCAGGCGAAGAAAGTGATCAGGAAGGGTAATAAAACATGGACTCTCTGGCTGGTGTCCTTCATTGTTACCCCCATAGCAGGACCAGGGGTGCCCCATTCAAAACAGGTGCTCTCATAGCAATTGGTTCATAGTGATATGTCTTCCACACTCCTCTGATACCTGGATTTCACTTGCTGTGGTTGTTTCTGGGCTTTTCATAGCTTGTGCTTTGGTCGGAGCGCTGTAGATGCACAGGGCCTGTGTGACTGTGGTGCTGACGTCCTCAGTTTTGGAGTCCAAGGCTAGCTTGGAAGCACTCACGTATTGCTCAGCCACAACCAGGAGGCAGCTACGTTGCTGTTCTGTTGCGTCAATGCATCAGCCAGGAGCTGAATAGCTTCTGCTTTGTCCTTGGTCTTGACCAGCATGGCACTGTCCTCTACAGCAGCTTTGTTGATCTTTTCAGCCTTCTCAGCCTCAGAGTTCAGGATCTGGGCCTGCTTCAACCTCTCTGACAATCATTGATTTTCCCTGGTCCACTCTGACTCCAGTTCTGTCGTCTGTTACTGTCTCTCTCTGCCTCCATCTGCATCTATATTGAGTTCTTCACCCGGGAAGCATGTAGATATCCTTGATCTTGTTGCGCACGCACAACACACCCTAGTAGTCAAAAGACTGGTTAATGGCACCCATAATGCTGTAGGTGAGGGACTTCGGTTCCTGAAAGACTTTGTCCAGGGAGAGTTTTCCCAGCTTGGACCCCATGGTGGAGAGGGCCAACTAGGTCACTTCATACTTAGGATTGTCCACCCAATAACTTACAGGGGTCCATGATCTGCAGATACAGGCCACCATGTATTTGCAGGGTGAAATTATTTAGCGTCACAGCCAACTGCTTTGGGACATTGATGTTGATTTCCTTGAGGTTCTGCATATATTGAATCCAATCCAGCAGTGGGTTGAAGAAATTCAAACCAGGGCTCCAGGGTGTGGTGAAAGAAGTGGCCAATTCACTTCTTTATCCAGGGGCATGTAGAGCACCAAATGGAGCAAAGGCCAGGCATGCCCCAAGTTCCCAACTACTAGGAGCTCTGCAGCAGGATCATTT
Organism: Pelusios castaneus; assembly: GCA_007922175.1. Lineage (NCBI taxonomy): Eukaryota > Metazoa > Chordata > Testudines > Pelomedusidae > Pelusios > Pelusios castaneus. Next base: position 1,151,588 of record ML686135.1, on the reverse strand, counting down.
AGGTATTTTGAAGTCTACATAAGAATTAACTCACTGGTGTATTTATCAAAGCTGAACAAAGTCTGTCTAAAATAACAGTAAATAACAGATCTTCCTATTAAGTTTTGCATCACTTCTAAGGAGAAAGTATTTTAAAAGTTATGCAAAAATTAAATGAGCAATTTATAAGCTTTTCTAATGAACTAATAATTAAGTATAGCACAGACTCCTTTCTACAATATTGCACTTGATACATTTTCTTTTAGACATGTCTAGAAATGTTAGTGCCTTAATTACTTTGCTGAGTAAATTATTCAATTGCCAGATCGATTTTATAATTAGGAATATTTTCCTTCTGCCTCATTTGACTTTTTTCGCCCTCTGATTTCATGTTGTTAGTCTGCATCCTACACCTCTGGTGCCACCCTGAATGTCTCTGACCTACTACTTTCTAACATTGCATCAGGAAGCTAATGTTATAAAGAGGTTCCATTGCACTGCTAATTATATTTTGTGAAATAAGTTAGTAAGTCCCAGAGGTAATGTTATAATGCTTACCTCTCAAATATTTGTTTTATCCATCTGCCACACTACGCTCAAGCTAGCCAGGATGTGATTCAGTAAAGGGTGGTGATACATTTAAGGGAAGTCTGCATTTTCTTCCTGCTCTTGTGGTGGTTTTTTGGGGTGGTGAGTTTTTTTGGTTTTTTGTTTTTTCTTTTTTGCTACACCCTCATATTTATTTTAAATCTATTTTGTAACAAATTCCAAATAACTAAAGATTATGTCAATATGTAAGTGATCCAGAGCTAAGGCTTGCTTTCCTGGAAGTCAATGATAGTTTTACCATTGATTTAAAGAGAATCAGAAGCAGGGTCTTTATGGGGGGGGACAGAGGAAAAAGCCAACTAATAATTGTTCATATAGAAATAACATCTGAATGTAAAGTTTTGTTTGTTTTCTATTTTGGGGCTTATTTGTTTGGTTGGGATTTTGGTTTTGTTTTGTTCTCCCCCCCCCCCTTTTCTGTGCAAGACAGCATGAACAAATTGTTGAAAATATCCTTTAAAATATTGAGCTTTTCCCCCCTCTGTCACCAGTGATTCTTTCCCCTGTTTCCACCAATGAGATTCTGTGCAAGTCAGCTGGTGTCAAAAAATACATAAATTAATAAAAAATGGAGAGTCAGTTCCAATGGGCATTAAGAGAGGGAGGGGGAAATAAAAGAAAAGAAAACAAATGTGTTTTTTTCCTGACAAGTAATGTCACTGATTTAACTGGTGATCATTATTTTTTAGCTATGAAAATTGTTATTTTAAGGAAGTCCCTCTCCTGTGTTACATTGCTTACAAACTGAGTAGCTGGGTTCAGAATCTTTGATCCAGTGGGGTGCCCTAGTGCGGCACAGGCCACAAAAGAATATCAAAGATGGCAATATCAAAGGAGCTTATCTGCCAACCTGTTGGTTCCTGCTCACATACAGCAGCCCACTGGCAGGGGTGTGCAAAGGTGATGTTTGCATCACCTCTTCACCCTCCTCCCCATTAATGGCACTGTGCACTTCTCAGACACAGGTAACTTCTTTGAGGCAATCCATGTAGGAATTCCTTGAGGCTCTATATTGAAAGCTTTAGAGGATGCGTATTATAAAATGGATTATTAAAGCTTAACAATATGTAATATTTTACAACTCAATTTAGACAGTAGTGGAGAATGTTCTCTGAAAGCTCAGGTGAAGACAATTCTTAACAAATGCATGGGATCTCAATAGACAAATGGCTGAAACTAATAAAATGAGACATAGTTAAATCCAAAGTAAGGTGCCACAGTAAGACAGTTAGTTCAAAACAAAAATAAATTATTGAACTTTCATTTTATTTGTATGTTCCCTCTTGGCAAGTAATTCTTCTTCTGAAGTAATGGATATCAGCTGAGTGTATAGATCACATAGCTGCTAAATACTGTGCACTAGCAATGTCCTACTATCTGATCATGGGCTTGGAATGAAGAGGTTTTGCAAAGTTACTGTCATTGGAAAGCCCCTCCGACTTAGCGTGATGGTGCTTAAAATTCTGCTCACTCCCCCTTTTTTCTCCTTGATTGTTAACAGCAGTGGAAGCTCACAAAGTGTGCGATAAAACGATCTCCTCATGTTTTAACCTTTTTTGTTCTAATTTTTTTAACTTTACTTGATAAGTATCCCTTCCTAATGAATTATCATTTGCATGCATATGAATATGATGGTAATATAAAATGTTAATGTAATTACCAAAAATTACATCTTTCACATTGTCTGGATCCTTTAATAAATGTACAGTAAAGGGGAAATTGGTGACTTAAATTTGTTTCTGTTGTAATATGAAGCCTTTTACATCATTGGTTCAAATATGGCCAAATCAGCAGATAAAAGGCATTACCAAATGATGTATGCCATATACTATAGCCATGTTAGTTCCAGGATAGAAGACAGACCTGCGGGGTGAGGTATTATCTTTTATTGGACCCACTTCTGTGAATGAGAGAGACAAGCTTTCAAGCTGCACAGAGCTCTTCTTCATGTCTGGGAAAGGTACTCCCAACATCATAGCTAAATGCAATGTGGAACAGATTGTTTAGTGAAAGTAATTAGTACATAGTCAAAGAAATCATTCAAGGCAGAGTGGTCCATTGCTATCTGATATCTATTCAGTGATCTATATGAAATGTGTTCATGTTTTTAGCCTCTTTCTTATAGGTGTCCATAAAACCCCACGAAGTTTTGTTATCTCCTCATACAACTCCTGGCAATGGCCAAGATAGCTGTACGTCAGTCCACAAGGAGAAAGCTTGACAAGGAAGATATCCATAATTGTGGAGCCTTACTTTAGTGCCTTACTTGCCTCAAGTCTCTGGGTGAAGTTCTTGTGAGTGGTGGAGCAGTGGGTTTCTCCAAGTGTTCCAGTCTAGTATCCTCATTTTGAACTTCTGACCCTTGCTCCTTTTCTTGCTTTTATTTGTTGTCATCCTATAGAATCTATTGTTTCTGGGCTTTGTAGCCCCTCCTTTAATTGAGGAGGCTGGCCTTTTTGTCCTAGGTGGGCTTGGACCCACCTTCCCAGAATGCAAATAAGCTGATACTTTTCATGAGCACCATGCTTAAATAAAATTTTCACAACATCCATCAGTACATAATAAAATGACTCACTGGTAGAGCCCTGCAAATCCACAGATATCTGGAGACCATTTCTTGCAGATGGCAATCAGATGGTCACAGAGGTCAGCACCTTTATGACTTCTGAGGCAGGGTTGGAGCAGCTGCCAGCCAGAGTTGCAGCAGACAGCTGATCAGTTGATAGGCTGCTGGCAGGGCTCAACAGCTGATGAGCTGTTACCCAGGATGACAGGGTCAATCAACTATTTGGTGGGAGGGGCAGCGTGGAGGGCTGATCAGCTGGTAGGTGGGAGTGGCAGCTGGGAAGTCTCATCAGCTGTTAGGCAGGAGGGTGGGTTTGTTCAGCTGTTGGGCAGCTGGCAGGGCTCAATAGCTGATCAGCTGTAAGGTGGGTGGGACTCATCAGCTCTTTGGGATGACAGGGGCTCAACTGCTGGCTCTAAAATAGCTGATGTGTGATGCAGGTGCAGGTAAATCTAAAAAAGGAGCGCAAATTTCAGGTAGGGTGAAAGTTTATTCCTGTGGATGCAAGTGGGACGGGGATCCACATATTTGTATCCATGGCAAGTCTCTACTCATTGGGCTTTCTGAAAATACTATAGCTAGAACTCCATTAGCTCCTCACTCTTTCAAAGTACAGTTTTAATTTTGCTTTCTTATTTCTGAAGCTGCCCATGGAGGAGAAAGAGACTTCTGTAGCTCAGGAAATAGCTCTCTGTCTACTTAGTGTCCTTATATGAACCCCACCCCCATCGCCATACTATTTGAGCACTTTGTAATGTTTAATGTATTCATCCTCACAACATCCCTGGCTACATATGTGGTATAAAGGGTATAATGCTCTTAAAGTCCTTAAATCATGATTTAAGGAGGTACATAACTCAGTCATAGGTTAGTGGCCTATTGCTGGAGTGGGTGGGTGAGGGTTTGAGGCCTGCATTTTGCAGGAGGTCAGACTAGATGATTGTACTGGTCCCTTCTGACCTTAGAGTCTATGGCTATGTCTACACTGACAAGTTAGTTCGAATTAAGGAAGCTTAATTCAAACGAACTTAAGCCTTGGCCACACTAGGCTTTCATTAGTTCGAATTAAGGTCTTCCTTCATTTGAACTAATAAATTCGATTATACTTTTCGAACTAAGGGTTAATTTGAACTGGTTAGTTTGAATTAACCCAATGTGGCCATGTTAGTTCGAACTAAGCGCTTAGTTCGAACTAACCAGCACATTGACCTTAATGCAATTGACTAATTCGAACTAAGCAAGTGCCATGCATGGCACTTGCTTAGTTCAAACTAGCATTCTAGTGGGGCCATGCTAGTTCAAATTAAGTTAATTCGAACTAACTGAAATTAGTTTGAATTAGTTAGTTCGAATTAACTAACTCGAACTAACTTTAGTAAATGTAGACATAGCCAATGTGTCTGTGAGTTAGTCTATAATACAGACCTCTCAAGGTTTCTGCAGAGAATCTAGCTCTCTATGGCTATGTCTACACTTGTTAATTTAGGTCGATTTAGCTAAGTCGACTTTAAGTCGACTTTGTTAAGTCAACTTAGCATGTCCACACTTAAATTTTAAGTCAACTTTGTGGGGACCCTACAAAGTCGACCTAGAGCATCCACACTGGACACCTAGGTCAACTTGTAGGGGCTAGGTGGACCTGGGACTGGTCCACGGTGGCAGGGGGGGCACCCCTTGCCAAGTGCCAGGGGGCTCAGCCTTTGCCCCATTGTACCTGAGGGAGGGGGGGCATGCCAGGCTCTCCCTGTGCCAGCCACCCTGGCAGGGAGGGCAGTGGGGAAGTCCTGGAGAGCCCTAAGTCGACTTAGAGCTACTCCACATCTACACTGGCTTAAGTCAACTTTCTAAAGTCGACTTAAGCCAAAAGTCGACTTAAAACTAGGTTTTATAAAGTTGACTTAAGGAAAGTGTAGTGTAGACGCAGAGTAAATTAAGTCGACTTAAGCAAGCTTAAATCGACTTAATTTACAAGTGTAGACGCACCCTAAGTGGTTTTATTTAACCCTTGCCTATATCCTATATCTCCTCATTTTTCTTTCTCCATCTTTTTCTCTTACAGTCATTCTCTCATTAGTTTTTGTCCTATGTTTTACAGTGTAAAAGAAGTACACCTTTTATATTAGCTAGTCATGGAACCCTATTGTTGTGCATTAATTAGTTAGTTCGTTAGTCCCCCCATTGTGGCTCTGGTATTTAGGGCAATGACATAGCTCCTCCATTTGTATCTGTTTCTGGACAGTCTTTCAGTGGTTACCCAACTGTGCCCCAGGTTTCAGCTCAGCTTCCACAGCTTTTCACCATGTTGTTTTTGGGCAGTCTTATTTTCACTTGCCTTCAGCTGTCCATCTTATTGCTATTCTGGTGATGTAATCAAGTTCCATCTGAAATACATGGCCAATCCATGTCCATCACCTTCTGGTAATGATGATGCTCATATCTTCTTGGTTACACTGTATGAATAGATTTTGAGTTGAGATTGTTCTGGGCCAAAAGATACAGAGGATTTTTTAGAATCAGGTTGTATGAAATGAAGACAGCTTGGACATGTCATACTTTGCCATTCCTCAACATTCTGCACTACTAATTAGTGTTGAAAGCTCACAACTCAGACAAATCTTGAGTTTAGTTTTGAAGTTAAAGTATGCTGATTTCCAGATTGTATTTAAGCTCCCAAAGGTGTTCCTGCCTTTATTAATTCTGTTCTGAATTTTCTAACTTGTGAATGTTTCTACTTTAGTGACAACATAATCCTCTATCTGTACTGGTGATGCTGAGGCAATATTGAAAGTCATGATATCTGTCTTAACGCAGCTGATTTTCAGTCCAATTTGCTGGCTGAATATGTTGATTCAGGTTCTTTTCTCTTGTGTATGGTAATGGGTATGTGTTAAGAGAGCAAGATCATCTGCGAAGTTAAGGTCTTCAAGGAATGAGCAGTGTATCCATCTAATACCTTTTGGCATGTCTTCTCTACACTGCATAACCCAATCAATGGCAATGTTAAAGAGGATTGCACATACAACACATCCCTGCCGTACTCCTGACTTTAAAACTGAGCTAACTGATCAATACTACAGGTAAAGATGGAACAGAAGATTTTAATGATGTTGATTACATGGAGGGATTTCATAAGCTCATAGAATATACTGTAGGCTTATTTTGTGAATAGTGTCAAACGCCTTCCCAAAATCTATGACATTTATGAAAAGTTACCATTGCCATTCTAAACATTGTTCTCTTATGCTTAGTTTGCATCTATGCCCTTTCCTTGCTGTTTTCTGACAACACTGTCAACTGTCTCTGATATATGCTGGTCTATAGTCTTACACAATACTTTACTTAGCACAGATAAAAGTGTAATACCACATCAGTATTTATAATTACTGAGAGCTCCTTTCTTTGATATCTTCACTATAACCGAGAGGTGGACAAACTACGGCCCATGGGCTGGATATGGCCTGTCCGTGACTTCCTCCAGCCTGCCAGCTGCATCGATCAACAGCCCTCGGCTGCTACAGCTACTCCCCTCTTCCAGTGGCAGCTCAGCACCATGATGGCTCACACTCCCTCCTTTCTTCAGGGGGGCTGACTGAGCGGATCTTTGGTTGGCATGCAGTGGACACTCCCCCCTCGCGACTCCACCCCTTCCTCCTTGGGGTTGGCCATGGGGCACTCTAGTTGGTGTGCAGCGGCCACTCCCGGTTCTACCTTTTTCTCCCACAGGCCAGAGGACCCCTGCTGGAGTGAGGCAGCTGCCCTCCTGCAGTGCCCAGTGGGGTTGTGACCAGAGCTTGTCAGCTGTTCGTCCCAGACCCAGGGCCTAGCAGCATCCACCTCCCCTCTCTGGACTCTTCCCCTTCTCCCCTCCCCCTGTGCTACCAAAAAAGAGTAAAAAACAAAAAAGTAAAAACAGGAGAAAAACAAACAAAACAGTGCAACCCACCCCCGCAGCCCTGCCCCCCAACTCCCACCCTTCCCCACACACTATAAAAAAAAAAGTGCAAGTTCCAGAAGGGTAGCCGTGTTAGTCTGTATACAGCAAAAACAACGAGAGTCCCTGGCACCTTAAAGAGTAACAGATTACTTTGGGTATAAGCTTTCATGGGCTGCAATCCAGTTTGTCAGAAGCACACATGGAGCACTTCATCAGATGCATGTATGCAAAAAAATGCAAAAACTCCCCGCTCCCAGATCCATTCCTTCTCCCCACGGTTCATTTTAAAACAAAAAGCAAAAAAACAAAAATAGTGCAAGAAACTCCCCTCTCCCCATCCCTTCTCCCCAAAATTCCTGCTCCCTCCACATGGGCAGAGCTGTGGCCGCTCCCCACTACAAGCCCTGACTCTTTCCCTGTCTCCGGCCCGCCATACCGCAGATGTGGCACTCAGGCCAAAAAGTTTGCCTACCCCTGCTATAACACCATTGGTCCACTCATTTGGCACTTTTTCCAAACTGATGTAAATAGAAGGGCCAGGACAGAGGCTGCTAATTCAGTATTAATGTGAGTGCAGAATTTTTCAGGATTATCTTTGCCAGAAGCTTTCCCATGTTTTAAAGATGTGACGGTTTGAATGATCTCTTTCTTATTGATAACAAGATCTTCTTCTGGCTCCGAAATTTTGCTTCTTCTTTAGGTGGCTCCCCATTCAACAATTCTTTGAAATGTTCTATCCAATAGGTGGCTTTGTTTGTTCCTGATGAGAGTGTTTTTGTTGGTGTCTGCCATTTACCACTAATAAGCATCATCATTTTGTAGATGGTTTCTTGTTCACCACAGACAACTACATCTTCTGCTTGTATTGCCAGATTATCAATACAATATTGTTTGTCCATTCTCACAAGACGTTTAAACTCCTGACGTGTCTTACTATACTGCTTGTGATATTTGTCCCTTAGCTTCGAAGATTCTGGGTCTAAAACTTTTTTCTTCAGGGCTCATTTGATTTCTATGGCATTTCATATGCTGGATGTAACCCATCCCTGTCTCTTCTTCTGCCTGTAGCTTAGATAAGCTTCACAACTCCATTTATAAATTGTTGTTAGTTTGTCCCACTTCTGGTTGTTCTCTTCTGGGTCCCCTCCAGCTGCAAGTGCCTGAAACCTGTTCTTTAACTGCAGAGCAATGACTTTCTGTATTTCAGGTGACTTTAGCTTATCAATGTCATAACATCTATCTCTCGTTTGATGGACCCACACTTCTCAGATTTGGTGTGATGGAGGCTGTCACAAGGTGGTGGTCACTACCAATATCTCCTTCCCTTCTCTTTCACATCTGTCATTGAGTATTGCCATTTACCATTAATCATTATACAGTCAATCTTGTTCTTATCTCTGCCATTTGGAGAACACCTTATCAGTTTATGAATTTGACAGTGTTGAAGTTGAGTTCTACCAATAACTAGATTGTTCATATTGCAGAGATCAACAATGTTCTGTCCCTTTTGATTCATAGTACCACAACCATGTCCCCCTTTTGATTCATAATACTACAACCATGTTTAGGATTATGAATTTGTCATGGAAAATTATGCAAAAATCACAACAGTCATAAATAAAATCGTGGTATGGTCACAGCCACAAAAGAAGTATAATTTTTAACAATAAACTATTACAAAATGTAACATTTACATTCCTTCTCCCCACGGTTCATTTAAAAAAAAAAAAGGGAAAAAACAAAAACAAGAAACTCCCTTCTCTCCAAAATTCCTGCTCCCTCCACATGGGCAGAGCAGTGGCCGTTCCCCACTCCAAGCTGGCTGGCCTCAGGCATACCTCACAGTCAACAGCAACACTCACCTGTTGGAATTTCTGCCTGCCTGCCCCACAGTTGGATGTTGCCCCTTGGGTCCTACTACTAGAATTGTTCCAATTCTACGTATGCTGGATGGCCAGCATATACTTGAAGTGGAAAGTCATGGGGAAAGTCATGGTAAGTCAGGAAAGTCACGGGAGGTCACTGGAAATCTCTGTGACCTTCGTGATTTATTCTGAGCCCTAATTCAATGTTTGATTCATTGTACCACAACCAGCCCATTGCTCTGTCATTTGTTATCCTTACCAACCTTAGCATTCAAGTCTCAAATGATAATAGTTAAGTCATGGTATGATACTCTCTCCGACTCTACCCGTAGTGTAAAATAGAATTCATTCTTCGCTTCTTCATCTCTGTCATTTGTCAGAGCACAGTACTGAATCAGAGTAATATTATTGTGTTTTCTTTTCAGTCTAGCTCTCATAAGTCTGCTGCTGCTGGGCTTCCACTCAGTAGGGACTGCTATACTCCCTTCTACAGAAGGACAGCAATTCCCTTGTAATGGTCTTTCATCATCTCATACAGAATACAACAAAGTTTCTCCCAAGGCCATTGTTAATCATCCTGATCCTATCTACTACTCTCACTGACACCCAGATGTGTAATCTATATCATCTGATTTCTGCTGTAACCTGTGCTAACTTCCCTATTTGTATATTGTGCATACATTCAAAAAAAAAAAAAACCAAATTTTGTTTTTGTCTTGATATTAACTGCTTCAGTCTCCACGCCATTGGCTTCCTTTCATGCCAGTGGCTTTCACTACTGACAGTCATGTGGGTCACTGACTCCAGAAGGCCATCATACAAAGTAGTGGCTGATTCCTTCGCTGTTTCCATGACATATTTTGGTTGGTTTTTTTTACAGGTCACAGGGTTGTTAGCCCTATGCTTATCCCCCAATTTAGAAGACCAAGATGTCTGTTTTTTGTCTGGCACCTCCCCCACAGATCAATCCAGCTTGGCTGAACCTAACAGGAGCAAAAAATCACCCACCAACACAGACTTTAAAGATCATTAGGGCATGCAAGCAGACATGAAATTGTTTGTTTAGAAGGAAGTAATATGCTATGAAGGCCAAATCGCTGTCTGCCAATGAATGTAAGGCAGATGCACATTATTTATTAACTGAAACCACTGGCCTGAAATTTGCTCTGTCATTACAATATGTTGACAGGTAGGGAAAGGATAGTCTTGTGTTTAAGGCATCTGGACGCAGGGCATCTGGACTCAGTTTCTGGCTCTGCCCCAGATTTCCTTAGCCTAGACCTTTAATCTCCATGGGCTTTGGTTTCCAATGCAGATCACACTTCATTTCTCCATCCTTTTGTCTATCTCAGCTATTTTTATTGTAAACTCTATGGCTATGTCTACACTGGCAAAGTTAAGTCGATCTTGTTAAGTCAACCTAACAGAGTAGCAATATTTTAAGTCAACTTAAGTTGACCTTGTTAAGTCAACTTAATGGCTTTAAGTTGACTTAATAAGGCTGACTTTAGCACTAATCCCCATCCACACCGTCTCTAAGTCGACCTTAGAGAAGGTGTTAAGTCGACTTAAGGAAGAGCTTAAGTCAACTTAATAAAAGCCCAGTGTGGACGCGGCTTTGTTTAGGTCGACTTAAGCCTCCTTAAGTCGACCTAACTTGCCAGTGTAGACGTACCCTTTGGGAGAAAAGGACTATTCCTTTGTATGTATATGTGATAGTGACTCTACAATACGCTCTTTGTAAAAATTGATGTAAACACGGTATGTGCTCATCATATGATATTTTGTGAGAATTGTTAAAGGAAAAATAAAAAGATGAAAAGAAATACATTTGAGACATGAAGATTCAGAAGATTGAATCGGTGAAAATGAATATATCTTCTGAAAAAATATCCACTTTTATTCACTAAAACTTTAATAAAAGTTAATAACTTGGCTCCTTAACTCTACCATCTAACTCTCTGTATTCTTGCAACTAATATAGTTCAGACTCCTGAGGTTTAAGTTAAGATACTTTTTTCTCTCCTCAATGAACTACAGACAATGAGTCTTGTAGAGAATCCACTCCTTTGTGATTTAGGTTTGGATTATTGATCACTATGTTTATCGGCTGCATTAGAGCTATTTTCTGACTCTGTTATGACACTCTGGCCCCAGTTTCATCAACATCAACTCAGATTCACAGAGTCTGATGATCCAGGTATCTTTGTAAGCATTTTAAATCTGGTGAACAACAGAATGTCCAAAATAAATAATAAGCACACACAAATTATCTTGTACAATATCTACAAACGAACAGTGCCAGCATTACACTGTGAAGTCCAAATGAAATATTACTGCTTCAGGGCGTTTCATTTATGGCTTTGCCTAATTACCATACTATGCAGCAAAAATAATCAAGAAGCCAGCAAACAAACATACATATTCTGACAAAAATTAGGGTACATGCCTTACTCCCAAAATAAATAGCTCCGTATCTCTTAGATAGAGGAGGGGGTTGAGTCTACGCTCAGTATCTTCCCTTAAAAGATTGCTAAGGCTTAAGAGATTGGGACCACAGCAAAGCAATGTTAAACTTCAAAGTCGCATTTATCCCTTCTGTACCTCTTTAGCTCCTTAAGGTCCTCATTTGGCAAGGCACCTAAGTACATACCTGACTTTAAGCATGAGAGTCAGTTCAGTGGGCCTGCTCCAGTGTTTAAGTACTTTGCTGATCAGAGCATAAATTAGTTGCTTCATCATGTTTCAGGCATGCTGTATCTGAGTGCCACAGAACAGATGGAAGGTCCACACGTGGCTTGGTGGCACTACAGTCTTCCTGACACTTTTCGGTGGCTGCTGTGTATGCAGCAGGGGGGTCAAAGAGACTGCATCCAGGAGCAACTTTGACATCCTTGATGTGATTAGAAGTGGTACAACTAGTTCACTGGTGTAAGGGAATAGAGCACTGGTTTCTCCCAATTCTCCATTGCTGTGGTCTGTATCTGACAACTCCTGGCTTATCCAGGATATTTTAAAAATTGTGTTTGTTATGAAAATAATTATTATGCATTGCATATAATTCATAGTAGTATTAGTATTAATATATTAGATACCAAACAATTATTTTTGTAATTTGCAAGAACTTTGTTATGAAGCTATAAATGGCCTGAGTTAGACTTCACTACTCTTTCCACTCTTGCTTGTGATGTATTGAAGACTGTGGTAAAATTGTGATCTATCACTTTATATTCTTTGGAGGTTTCCTGATCTTGCTTATGGGATAGGAGCTCTGTGGGAAAGCAAGCAATCTGGGTCTGGGAGTCAGTTTGTAGACAGCCAGACTAGAATAAGTTTTGGTGAATTGTGCATCTCTAGGTTTAGTACCTAGTATTAGTATTTACTTTGTCTTGCTAGGTGAGATGTTGTTCTGAATGCTAAAAAATAAAGTAAAGTAGTGTTATGTTGCAACCTCCCAGAAAAAGTATTTGTGTTTGTCTAATCCTCTGTGTGTATGCTTTGAACATAACACTGTTCAGGAGTGACCGAGGTGGAACTTGGCCATTCTTAACTTCCTTCTTCCTCTTGCACATCTTCCTGCTCCCCTCCCACAGACCCAGGTCGAGATTTCAGCTCTATATTCTGTAAGGATAAACATTACCCAATAAATGTTCATGGGAATATAAAACCTGTAATGAGGAGCAGGATGAGCATGGGATAAATCCAACTCACATCGGAAGGAATGGGAATCCACATGACCAAAGCTGTGTTAGGATCTCAACTGTTAAGACTTTCAGCAGAGGAGTTAAAGAACTGAAATCCTGGGAAAAACACAAGACATCCTCACTAGTGGTACTAATACAGGATGAGAAATACAGAAAGTGCCAAGAAGACACAGGGGACTGGAACTAGGATTCTCCTGGGTTTTATCCTGCCATTGCTGCTGAAACACTGTCTGAGCTCACCAAGCTCATAATGTCTCCAAACCTCCATTTCTCAGACTGCAAAATGGGTATAACAATACTTACCTTCCTCATAGAAATATTGAGATGCCTATAATTAGTGTGTGCAAAACAGATTGAACTCCTAGGAAAGAAGATGATATATTGAGTAAGTAACCTTGATTGAGGAAGGTACTTAAGCATGTGTCTAACTTTACATAGACTACACATACAGGCTATGTCTACACTTGTCATTTTAAGTAAACTTTAAGTCGACTTAGTGAGTCTACACTTAAAATTAAAGTCGACTTTGGGGGGAACTTACAAAGTTGACCTAGAGCATCCACACTGTATGCCTAGGTTGACTTCTAGGGGCTAGGGGTAGGTCCACGGGGGGCACCCCTTGCCCACTGCCAGGGGGCTCAGCCTTTGCCTCATTGTACATAGATACAATGGGGCAAAGGGGGACAGGGACCCTGGCAGGGCATAGGGGTAGGGTGAGCAGGGCTCTGCCCTGCCCTGGGGGGGGGGCACCCCGGGCCCCCCTGGTTTTCCCCCCCCCCCCCAGCAGAGAGGGCATTAGTGTAGTCTACACGTCTACATGTAGTGTAGTCTACACGTCTACACTGGCTTAAGTCGACTCTAGGGAGTCGACTTAAACCGTAAGTTGAATTTAAAGGAAGTTTAATAAAGTCGACAATGAAAATTAAATCTACTTTATTTTCCTTAAGTCGACGTAAGCAAGCTGCTTACATCAACTTAAGGAAACTGTAGTGTAGATGCAGGGTAAATTAAGTCAACTTAAGCAAGCTCAAGTTGACTTAATTTACAAGTGTAGATGCAGCCACGGTTAGGCTTGCACTTAAGTACTGTTCTGTATACAGTGATAACTTGTGCCAGGGCTTGCCAGAGCTGAGTTCCTGTAGGTCTCGGCTTCACAGTTCATAGCCCTGAGATCTCTGAACTTGCTGAACGGGTACTTGGAAGAAGGAGAGGGTTTTACTCTTGCCACAGACATCCAGCTTTATTGACAGTCATACCATCATACATAAAGTTAGAATTTACAAAATTTTTCCTGCTATCCCTCTGTTCTTCTGTAGGAGTCCTTCAACTCTGTCACTATTGACAAAAAGATTACCTCTGGATTGGATGCAGAACCTGGACTCACTTAGCTGGATTGTTCAAAGCCTTGGTACTCCTTTTGTTAGTGATTAAGCTTACCTTTGGCTCAGACACAGGACCATTGCTCCATTAGCTGGATTGTCTAGAGCCAGATTCGGACACAGAGTCAGAACTCAGTTAGCTGGGTTGTTGAGTACCAAGGTACCTTTAGCCTATCTTGAGCCTGCTTGTTCCATTCTTTGCCTTCTCACTTCTTTCTTCTGGCTGTCTTCTTCTGATCTCCTTTCACCATTGCTTCCAGCTAGCAGTCTCGCTCTCTCTCCCAGTCAGTAACAGCTTTAGCCTGCTAGCTGTGGGCTATTTATACTTTGTAGCATATTCGGGGGCAGGGAGCACGCAGGTGGAACATGAAGAGCCAGTGTTATGGGGATCAATTACCTAAGTGCTGAATTTACCTATCACTTAGACCTCATTACTAATTACTTTGTTTAAATAACACAGGTGTTTTAAGTACTGTTGACAAGCTCCAAAGGGGTGTAATCTGTTCAGCAAAACAAACAAGGAGTCCTGTGGCACTTTTAAAGGCTATCAAATTCATTTATCACATGAGTTTTCATGAGAAAAAATCCCACTGTCAGACGCTTTGAAAATGGGGAATTTACAGAATGGGAGGAAAATAAATGCGGGGAGTATAAGTCATAGGAGCAGGTCAGACTGTTAACAGCAATCAAAGCAGGTGTTTAGATTCAAACACTAGGGAACACCATATAGAGAAAGATGAGGTCAAATCACCTGTTGTAATGAGAAAAGAAATCCATAGTCCCTATTTCACCCTAAGGCATGGAGTCAAATCTGCATATGAATTTGAATTCTGCAGTTTCTCTTTGAAGCTCTGATTTGTTATCCATTTGTTTAAACACAGCTATTTACAAATCATCAATGGAGTGATCAGGGAGATTGAAGTGTTCCCCAATTGTTTTTTGAATGTTGTAATTTCCGATGTAAGAGTTGTGTCCATTTATTCTTTTGTGCAGAGACTGTCCTGTCTAATATATAAGGTGGCTCCCACAAAAGCTTATATAATAAATAAATTTCTTAGGCTATGTACACACTATGTACACACGATCACTTTATTGCGCGGTAAGGCTCCTTACCACGCAATAAAGCTAGTAGCGTACACACGATCAATTTCCCTGTTGCACGGCAACACCCTCTTGCTGCACAACAGTTAAACCACTCAAATCGAGAGTGGTAGCATTAATGCGGAACAGCTGTTCCACGGTAATGCTCGTATGTACCCATTTTGTGTCTTAGACAGCCTCTGGAAATGTCCCAGAGTGCCAATCAAGGCCACTCTGGGACATTGGAGCTATCAAATATGTCAATTTCACTGCTCTAGCTGAGCAGTGAAATTGACTATTAAGGGAGCTGCCGGGTTCGGCAGCTTCCCTGGACTGAGCTAGGGGGCTGGCCCGAACCGGCTGCCCTTGCTGGTTCGAGCCAGCCCCCTAGCTCAGCCCCGGGGCTTCGGGTGGTGGCGGGAGCTGCGCGCTTAAGCTATTGTGGGAGAAGTTTATCGTGTGTACAAAGCCTTAGTCCTTAAAAGTGCCACAAGACTCCTTGTTTGTAAGTACTGTCATCATCCTATAAGTGGCTTTGCTGCTGCCTATCAGAGATTTAAACCCCTTTTGAGCCTTTTCTACCATTTTCTTCCCAACATTCTATGTGGCAGTTTGGGACAAAAATCTCTGGCTACAAAATGGGGACTGAACATGGTGTAGATTCAGTGAGCAAGGTGCCTGGGACAGCAGCATTAGAGGGGATGGCTCCACATGAATTGATGGTGTACAGGAAACATTTCTGGTGGTGCCCCTTGATACCACTGTTATTTTTACTGAGTTCTCTATTATCATTTCTAAAGAGCTTGATCAAACTATATAATCACTTAATTATTTTTGGGGAAAAAAATCTTACTCTTTTTTTCAGAGGAACCAATTATTCAGAGATTTCTCACATTGCTCTGGTTCTTCATTTTATCTGCTTTGTGTAGCAGTAATGTTATTCTCCCCTTAAACAGAGCAGAGATGTCAAGCTCAGCAGAGGTATTTTCTAGGTCATTTGTTCGGCCTGCCACATTCTGAATCTTCTTTCAGAAAGTTGGCATTTTGTTGTTGGGTTGACATGGCAGATAATGATTCTTGAACTGAGTCAAGGCTTTTTTGAACCAAATCAATACTTTAGTAATCACGGATTAAAATCTTGAAGGAAAAAGCTCCAACTAGTAGTGAAAGTGCTGATGCCTATCTCTGATGAAGTGCTGTCTTTCAGAACTGGATAAAGGGTTTGGGAAAACAATAACTCTTATGTTGAAGTGGGTCTTATTGCACTCATAGTAATTGTAGCTACTGAAGGGCTAGAAACTCCATTTGGCTACCATATAGAACTGAATACCTGTGTGTGAGTCCCAGGAAGTCAAAATATATGCCATGATCAAGACTTTCAAAAGTGATTTATGAATCATGTATCAATTCTTAGGTGCACTATTTAACATTTTAAAGGGGCCTGGTTTTCAGATTTCCAGAGCATCCAGCCTCTGAAAATCAGGCCCCTTTAAAAGTGAGACATTCAAAATCAATAGTCACTTCTGAAAACCTTGACCATCACTGGACAAACTCCATGAGATTAGTACTCCTCTGCCTGTATTTATTGGAAAATGTATACATTAAACATTGTAGACTTTCTAGTGCACTCTGTCCCTTTCTCTGTATTTCTTCCAGGGGAAGGACTATATAGCTGATTATTCGGAAGAAGTTGTGTGTGATGGTGGGAATGAATCCCCCTTTTTGATATTTCTTAATTCCTTTTGTTCTAAACATGAAAGCATATCTGTAATCTAACACCCTCAGTACAGCATAAACAGTTTTGTTGTTTGACCAATTCAGAAATGAACCAGTTGTAAACACTATAACCATGAAAACAGGCTAAGGCCATGTTGGTACTATACTGGCAATGTGTACCCAACGAGAACGCTTATGACATCTTCCCAAACTCAGTGAAACAAGTTATTCTACTAAAAGTGCTATTTTCTATAGTATAACTGCATTTATACTAGCAGTTTCTGCTGGCCCAGGTGTGCCAGTTCAGGATCACACCTCTTCATACTCCTGACCAACATAACTATGCTGGCAAATGTCTCTAGTGTGCACATGAACTGTTATTTGTCCAAGATCACACAGCAAATCCGAAATAAGATTGGAACATACTCCTAGTCTCCTGATTTCTAGACTACCGGACCCTAGTGCCTTGTTACCAAATTTGCCCATAAACTTGGAGTATGCTCATTTATTAGGGTTACTTTCCTTGGGAGGGAGGTGTTGTACTCCTATCAGTGTACTGCTTGTGTTTCTATTTGGAGCTTACTTCTCCCTTCTGCAAGTCCCCTCCCAATGGAGCTACCCTTGCAGGACCGAAACTTCCCAAGACTGAGTTTCTAAGTGCATCTGAGCGGACTGGGTCTATCAGCACTCTCAGCTGATCCCTTATATGTCCCTGAACTCAGCAGGCTGGGTTACACAGCACTTCTCTGCTGCCACCCTTATATGCCCCTGGCACCACACTGGACTAGACTTGAGCACATGTTTGAGCAGGCTGGGTCAAAACAGCACTTTCAGCTGCCACCCTTATATGCCACAGGTTCAGCACGTTAGTAACCCCCTTAGTGAGCAGACCTTACAGGATTTTGGGCATCATAAGGATCTTTAGCTAGGTAAAAGAAGTGCTGCTGCAGAGCAATATAGGGAAGCCAAGAACACAAAGGAGAGGGAAAGAGTCTGGCAACCACCTTGAATACAAAAGTTACTTTATTGCCAGGTACATAAAACTTATGAATAGTTATAAAAGGAAAGAAAAATATCCAAACAATTACAATATCAATAACCATACAAAGAGAGAGAAATTATCAGAGTTACAATATTACCCAGTTTCAATTGTAGCATTGGAGAAATCTAGCCCAAGTGGATTACAAAGGTAAAGAGAGAGAAAAAGGGGAGCAGGGAGTTGTCTCACCACTCAGTACAGCTCAAAGGTACCCAGGAACCAGGCTGTTCAGCTGAGGGTCTGGAGTGCTGGAGACAGGCAGAACCCCCACCACGATCAGCAAGGAAAAGGTGATGTCCCAGTGGAACTGTTGCAGCTTTTGGGTCCAGGCAGCAGAACAGATCAGACAGCACAACTAGCTTCGCAACTAGCTTCAGAGCTAGCTTCACAACTGGCTTCAGAGCTGGCTTCAAAGTAATTTAGAACTAGCTTCTGATTCAGAACTTGGGTGGGGATTTTTGTAGGGAAGAAACAATGGTTCAAGGCAGAACACTAGGGTTGTTTTGGGGTAAATAATGACTTAAGGGAGTATACCAGAGCTGTTTAGTTTAAGTGGACAATAGGAGCTGATCGTTCCTGGCTATGGGGGCATTCCTCTGAGGGAGCTCACAATGCAATCAGGCAGATTCAGTGTGTTGGATATCAATACAAGATCTATTGACTAGAATTGGTCTGATAACTGCTGAGCTGGGTGTGTACAGACATGAGTTCATTTGTCTCAGGAGCAGAGATCCCCCATCATGCAGTGCTTCCCTGCTTTGCCAATCCCAGAGTTCAGTGCGATTCCTGCCTTGGAGCTTAGTTCTCCATTCAGCATGCTAATTCTGGTTCCATCCTTGATGCAAATGAAGTTTCTGCTGTCCATTCCATGTTTTAATGGCTCACATCTTCACTGTAAATGAGGCTAGGGGAGTTGCCCTAATTCCATCACCCTTGTTCCAAGGGGTTTAGGTGTGTCCCCCACTGCCTTGTCATTGGTTTTAGTTTCTGGTTCAAGCAGGGGTGGCGGGGGGTGGGGGGGAGGCAGGATACTGTGCCTGGTTCCAAGAACACAGAGCTAACCAGTAATGGCATTCTTTTATATAATTTTACTTTACGTTTCTCAATCTGTTAAACAATGGTAAATATATTTCTAGTTTCATACTAATACATTCTAAAAATTACCAGGTGGGCAAATGTCTTGGCTTCTTAAGGCCCTTGATTTTGGGGATAATTCTTCTCTCAGTTGGGATTAGGACTAGGTCACAATAATTTTGTTTAGGGATGAGGGAAAAGAAATGGTGTTTGGGAGATACTTGTGTATTTAGAGAAACTGCAAAATTGAGATTTTCTTTTTCCTTTCGGCTGATCTGATCCATATTGTTAGAGCACCTCACCCAGAATGCCTCTGTTTTGTTTTTTTTTTTAAAGGGACATTAAAAAAAATCAGGGAAATATGTTATATGTGCACTGAGAGTGTGGTGGACTTCAGAAGCTCAAGCAGTATGTCCTTTGCAGCATGCCTGAACATCCACCTAGCTAGAGAAATTGCCACTATGAATCATACCAATGATCTACCTAAGCCAGTATTCTGCCTCTGACAGGAGTCAGTACCAACCACTTCAGAGAAAGGTGCAAGAATATTCTGCACAGTAGAATAACCTGATGACAGGGGTAGCTTCTTTCTTAGCCCCATCATTCTGATGTGGACCTATGCTCCAAAGTCTGAGGGTCTATATTCCTTCCAAACCTCCTGCTTTTGTGTTTTCAGTCCTGGTTTATTTAACACTCCATGGTCTCATTATCCATATAAATGTCTAGTCCTGTACTGAATCCTATTAAATTCTAGGCCACCATAAGATCTTGTGAAAATTAGTTCCATAGGCTAGTTCACTTCCCTCTTTATTCTGTTCAATGACACCTCTATAGCTGATTGTATTGGTCGCCGTGGTTACTCTGGTATCAGCAGAAGTTCTGAGATTCCAGAGTCAGTTCTGAAGACCTAAAATAATCCCCCGGAGTCTGAGACTAGGTAGCTGTAGCCTGGGGGACAAAATAGATCATATATATAGCTGCATTAG
Organism: Pelusios castaneus; assembly: GCA_007922175.1. Taxonomy (NCBI): domain Eukaryota; kingdom Metazoa; phylum Chordata; order Testudines; family Pelomedusidae; genus Pelusios; species Pelusios castaneus. The sequence continues at coordinate 1,131,657 of ML686135.1, read as the reverse complement.
GTTCACCGTTGTGCATAACAATGTTGTTACCATGAGATTAAGAGTCAAGTAATTTGTAATGTCATCTGAAGGCTGAAATAGAATTTCAGCCTATAGCAGAGTTTTGCTATCATTCTCTGTCTCTCTTCTTTTGCTGACCTATCTGTCTTGCTTTAATGTTGCTGATCTGCCCTTTCTCTTCTCCCCTCCATCTGTACTACCTTTCTGTTTTTCCCTTGTCCTGTGGAACTCAATCTACCTAGCAATCCTTTGATACCAGGTTTGTAGGTGCCTTTCAAATAGTAGAGATTATACAGGGTTTCTATCACATTTAGTAGTGAACAGGGCATTTTTCCTTGTCCTTTGTTTTTAAAATGCTAAGTCAAGGATTTGTAAACCTGATTTAATTAATATTTGTTACGAGGAATTGCAGGACAGAGTGGCCAAATGACCTACTGGCTAATGCAGTTTGACCCTCAATGACTCCATGTCCTGAATTTCAAATCAAGAAGAAGATTAAAATCCATACCGGAACATTTGGCTTTAGAGGTAATAAATAGCTATTAAGGGGAATAAATAATACCAATCTGCCCCATAAACTTGTTGAGTACTAATTAGACAATATTATAAGGTGCCATGTAAGAGGTACATTATGATACTATATTATAGAAAGGATGCTCCAATGGTTAGGGTAGTCACCTAAAATGTGGGAGACCTTCTCTGCCATCATTTTCCAGTACAATTTTGGGCAAGGTCTTTAATCTTCTTTTGCCTCAGGTCCTCATCTGTAAAATGGAGATAATAGCACTTCCTTATCACAGAGCTGTTGTGGAGATTTACACATATTAAAAATATTGTGAGGTGCATTGGTACTGGGGTGGGGGTGGGCAAACTTTTTGGCTTGAAAGCCACATCTGCTGTATGGCAGACCACATGCAGTGGAAGAGGGGTGGGGGAAGGAGCGAGGCTTATAACATAAATAAATAATACAGAGTAAATAAAATAAAATAAATAATAAATACAATATTTTATTTATAAAATAAATGAAATAAAAATAAAGGGAAAATAAAATCAAATTCCAAGGTCGCTGGGCCCTGAGAAGGAGTGGCTGCTGCACTCCCGCTAGGCGCCATTGGGCACATGAGAGGAAGAGGTAGAGTCAGGAGGAGACACAGTCACTCTGCTCCAGCCAGGAAGCTGCTGGGTTCGTTGGAGGAAAGGGCAGAACTGGGAGGCGAAGCAGCCACCATGCTCTGGTCATGGCACTGCTGCGTCCATGTAGCAGGAAATGGGTGGAGCTGGGAGGGAGGGGAATGGCAGCCATGCTCCAGGCCACTACCCAGACTCACCTGAAGGGCCAGATGAAAGGCTCAGGCAGGCCACATCTGGCCCATAGGCCGTAGTTTGCCTACCTCTCTACTTTGGTAATGGGGGTGTTTCAGGACCTTAGAGAGATACATATTATATTATATTAGCATTACTAATACTATTTGGCTTGTGATTAGTTCTTCAATATTGATAACTGGGAGAAAGCACTGCTTCTATCCGCAATGCACTTACCTGGACACAGACCCTAATAATCTTTGCATAATGATTCAAAAGCATTATAATGATAGTCTTCAAATGCAATCCAGAGGTGTTGGTTGCTGTGCATTCAGTTAATAATCTTTATCCTTGGTACTCCAGCCTCTATATGTAAATTCTTCAGTACTTAAAATTCTAAAAATACATACTGGACCAATACATCATAATACTAGTATAGAAACAATTATTGTGAGCATAAATGAAAGCAACAAATAAAAAACATTGAATGCATAATAAAAGCAACAAATAAAAGCATTAAAGCCCTGCACTTCAGCAAATGCTAGAATCTGCATTTATTCAGCATTGCACTCAAACACGTGCCTAATTCTCAGCCTGTGGTTAATTCCCAGTGACTTCAAGTTAAGTACATGCCCAGCTTTAAGCAATGGCTATGCGCCATGCTGCATAAGGATAGATGTCTGAATCAGCCTAATGGCCTGATAATACCTACTGAAATCAGTGGAACCATTGACAGGAAAAAGACAGGAAATTAAATATATTTGACTTTGTCTTAGTAAGTGATTGTAATAGAATTCTATACTACTTTTTCAATAGATTATTGTTGATGTTGTAGACCATAGTAGCAAAGAACAATCACTTTTCCAATTCACGTGGATTCCTTTGAGAAGAAATCATCTTGCAAGAGATGACAGATGAAGAAAGTATTGAACCTTGTACATACAATTAAGTAAAACTGCAGTTCAGGGCTTGTCCTTTGTCTAGGGAAAGCTTTTGTCCTGTAATCTACAAGGAGTGAGATACATTAAGAACCTGATGAAGATAAAAATGTAACTCTCCCTAGTATAAAGCCAAGTTGATTTGCAACTACATTAAACCCTATTATAAATCATCTTTGTTACAGCACATTTTACATATTCTACAGCAATCAGAAAGCTTCTTTTTCTTGGATGAAACATAATGAGGGTGCAATGTTTCAACTGCAAATGAAATTCTTTTCTTTTATGAATCAAACAGAGGAAAATATATAAAGCAAAATACAAAGAACATTGAAGGCACTAAAATGTTTAATATGGCAGAAAGTTCATTAAGGTACTAACTGGGAGTAAAATATTTGAGACCTTTAAATTTCAGTTTATTAGGTAGATGAATGTAATGTGAAAATTGTGTCAAGTGAAATGAGTGAGAGAAGATATCAGAAAGACTGAATGTTGATATCTGAATATTTGAAAGGCTTGTCCTAGCATTTTACAGTACAAACTTGAGGGATGAAGGGGCAACATTCAAAGGCTAAGAATGCAATCTCTCAGCACTAAAAGAGCAAAGGAATAAGAAGTCAAAGGATGACACGAGCTGGATGAAAGCCAGTCATATAAAGATATCAGCACAGAATACTAGAAGAGATTGGCGGACATCCCAAATCAATTAAAGGAGATTACTGAAACAGCAGCAATATATTTATCTTATGAAACCTAAAATGTAGATAATACAGCTTAAGAGCAGCTCAATGGAAATGACGGGAAATGTTAACTAAGGAAATGAAAAAATTAAGGAAATTTGAACTGTAAAATCACGGACGATGTTGATCTAAAAGGCAAGTGCAATGCAGCTTGATAAATTGTGTTTGACACTGTTATGTGAAATACACAGGCTCTCAAATTGCCATTTATAGATTGTATCTAAGAAAATAACTCTCAGGGTGTGGTACTTACTGAAAACATATGGAACTGCAACTCAAATAGACTGCCATTTGAGGATTACAGCGTTCCTGAAAATCTACATAGTGGTGTAATTCCCCAAGAGAATAACCTACTGGAGCTGTGAAATATTCTTACCAAGCCATGCATGTCTAACATCTGGATTTGCATTTTTTAATGACTAATGCATACTGGAGACTAACCAAAAACCACAGAAAAACCTGTGCACCCATGAAACCATTCTGCTCATTAATAATCCCAATAACATTTCTGTCACTATTTAAAGAAATAAAAATGTTTTGGAGTAAACTCAGCAAGGCACTGTTTCACATTCTCAGAGGGAAAAATGATCACATAGGGTATCTTAAAACTAACTATAAAATAGATCATAAATGCTGTACTTGATGGTTCAATATATATTACTAATAAATTCTACATATATGGGCTATGATCAGTGGTCATGCTTGGACTGTTGATAAGAATCCAGGTCAGGGGAAGGGCAGTAGAGCAAAGGGAATCCTGTTAAAATGATCTACAATTTAACTGATAGTGAATAATGAACTTACATTTCTGGAATTCAGTCCTTTAAGCCATAACTTCTTCCACTGAAAACAAATTGAATCTCACGCCAGTTTATTTCTACCTTTGTTTCCTATGTTTCAGCCAATTACTGATCCAGGAAAGGACATTCCCTCTTGTCCCATGATTTGCAATTCCTCATACACTAGACCCTACTGCCCTACTAAGGCAAGTCATCAAACTCGGTTGTGCTGCTTGTACAGTGTAAAACGAGCTTACAATGGCTTCATCTTGCTTCTGTGTAAAGGGAATTGCCACTAGTTTAAGCAAGGACTGTTTCTGCTGCATCCTATGCTAATTTTGCTGCCTGACATTGCTGCCTCCTACACTGAAGCTGCTTTTCCCAGGATAAGGGGTGGTGAAGGGTCAGGTTTGTGTATACCAAGGTAAGAGGGGGGAGACAGATAGTGTGTCTGAGCAAAGCTTTGCTACAGAATCATAGCAACGTAGGATCTGGAAAGGACCTTAAGAGGTCCACCCCATTGCACTAAAGCAGATTAAATATACATAGTTCATCCCTGAACTGGCTGTCCAACCTGGTCTTAAAAATCTCCAGTGAGACAGATTCTGCAGACTCCCTTAGTAATTGATTGATTCTTTGCTGGGGAACCTTGGCCAGAATGGTAAATTTGAGGATTCCCATCCTGTAGCTTTAACACATGCTTTGTCTGGGTAGTTGAGACTCAGCAAGGCATGATCACTGCTGGTCAGTCCCTTCTCCTCTCTGCCATGTCCAAGTTCTGGGAACTGAGTTCTTAATTTTTATGTCTTAATTTTTCCACCTGTAAAATGGGGATGATAATAATACTTGTTTATTTATCTACTTACAGTAATAGCCAGTCAGTGGCCTTCCTGTTTAGTATATAGCTTGCAGCTGCAATTTACTGGCTTGCCTGTTTCTCAACTTGGGAGAGGCTCTGGGAAACACACCACAACAAACATTTTGGCCAATTATCAGACCCATAGGGTGATATATGTGAGCATGCTCACTGGGCCAGCTGGAAGAGAGGGATTTTGTGCAGGGAAGGAAAGGGGTCAAATGTTGCAGAAGCATCCCAGTAAGATGCCATAAGTTGCATGTACAGTTTTTAAACAAGAAAATCTCATACTGCACCTGCAGGTAATCTATTGTGCAAGCAATATAAAGCGCTAAGTGTGTAGAAGTACAGTTCCTCTCCCCTCTGTGGTTCATTATCTTAGACAGCAAGATCAATGTGGTATATGTGATATGGAATTGCTCAGAGAAATGTGAGTCAGAGAGAACGTAAGCAATTTTGACAGCCCCTATTGTCCACATTGGATTGGGTTTTAATTCAGTTACTGATACCGATGTGCTCTATGACCCTGAGCATTTATCCTGTTTCACTATCTGTAAAATGGGATATTAAAAAACACTTACCTAGCATATGGGCCCGAGGCTATGAGGATTAGTCCATATTTGTATGATCCTTTGAAAATGTAATGTACATATTATGAGCTAAAGAAGAAGAGAACTAGAGCTAGAAGTGAAATGCATACATGATCACAGAAGATTGTGTATGAGCCCTAAGGTATCCCACAAAACCTGGAC
>ML686135.1:930726-1121290 GCA_007922175.1 Pelusios castaneus | reverse complement strand
GGCGAACGGGGGTGGTCCCAGAGGATTGGAAAAAGGCAAATATAGTACCTATCTTTAAGAAAGGGAAAAAGGAGGATCCGGGGAACCACAGACCGGTCAGCCTCACCTCAATCCCTGGGAAAATCATGGAGCAGGTCCTCAAGGAATCCATCCTGAAACACTTGGAGGAAAATAGAGTGATCAGGAACAGTCAACATGGATTCACCAAGGGCAAATCGTGCCTGACCAACCTGATTTCCTTCTATGATGAGATGACTGGATTTGTGGATGCGGGAAGAGACGTTGACGTGATATACCTTGACTTTAGCAAGGCTTTTGATACGGTTTCCCACAGCATTCTCGTTGGCAAGTTAAGGAAGTATGGGTTGGACGAGTGGACCGTAAGGTGGATCGAAAACTGGTTAGATCAACGGGCTCAGCGGGTAGGAATCAATGGCTCGATGTCTGGTTGGCAACCGGTAACGAGTGGAGTGCCCCAGGGGTCGGTCCTGGGGCGGGTTCTATTCAACATCTTCATTAATGATCTTGATGATGGAATAGACTGCGTGCTTAGTAAGTTTGCGGATGACACCAAGTTGGGGGGAATGGTAGATACTCTGGAGGGCAGGGACAGGATCCAGAGAGACTTGGACAAATTGGAACACTGGGCCGAAAGAAACCTCATGAGGTTCAACAAAGACAAGTGCAAAGTCCTGCACTTAGGACGGAAAAATCCCATGCACTGCTACAGGCTGGGGACCGATCAGCTAAGTAGCAGCGCTGTAGAAAAGGACCTGGGAGTTATGGTGGACGGAAGATGAATATGAGCCAACAATGTGCCCTTGTTCCAAAAAGGCCAATGGCATATTAGGCTGCATCAGTAGGAGTATTGCCAGCAGATCGAGGGATGTGACAATTCCCCTCTATTCGACACTGGTCAGGCCGCATCTGGAGTACTGTGTCCAGTTTTGGGCTCCCCACTACAGAAAGGATGTGGACAAATTAGAAAGAGTCCAGCGGAGGGCAACAAAAATGATTAGGGGGCTGGGGCACATGACTTATGAGGAGAGACTGAAGGAATTAGGCTTATTTAGTCTACAGAAGAGAAGATTGAGGGGAGATTTGATAGCAACCTTCAACTACTTGAAGGGTTGCTCCAAAGAGGAGGGAGCTAGGCTGTTCTCGAGGGTAACAGAGGACAGAACAAGGAGCAATGGGTTCAAATTACAGCTGGGGAGGTCAAGGTTGGATATTAGGAAAAACTTTATCACTAGGAGGGTGGTGAAGCATTGGAATGGGCTATCTAGGGAGGTGGTAGAATCTTCATCTTTGGAGATTTTTAAGGCTCGGTTAGACAAAACTCTGGCTGGGATAATTTAGGGGGAGTGGTCCTGCTTTTTAGCAGGGGGTTGGACTAGATGACCTCGTGAGGTCCCTTCCAACCCTATTATTCTATGATTCTATGACTCGGGGGGTGGAACAGGGCAGGGTAGTAAAGGGAGTTGTTCTCCATAGGACCCCAGTTCATTTGTTGCAGAAGTTGGAAGATATACAGTGAATGAGGCCAGAACCTGCAGGAGGAGAAAGGCTAGACTCGTGGTTAAAATAATTCAGTTCTGCCATGGATAACTGGATTCCAGCCTATATGCCAGAAAGTTACTATGTGATGCTGGACAAGTCACTTAAACCAAACTTTTCACAAATGGTCAGTATTTGTGTCCCCTTCCCTTACTGGGTGCCTAACTTGAGAGACCTGGGGTCTAATTTTTAGAAGTGCTGCTTATGCATTGCTGCAACTGAAGCAAGGGGAAGCTGTGCTTTAACCATATTGTAGGAGTGGTCATCAAGAGGTTAACTGGGTTACCCAATGTATTATGGGATGGGACTGTCCTCCATCCTTCCTAACTTCCTGTTTGTCAGTGGGAGTCCCTCCCACACTTCGATGTGTTGCAGGTGGACAAAACAGCAAATCCTGCAGCCTGAAGTCATGTTAGTACAGTGTTATTTTTGTTTACAAGACATATAACATACTATATAATGCTAGATATTCTGAAAAATCTGATACTATGTCTCAAATTGGGCAATCAAAGTTAATGGAAATTGTCGACTTTTGCTCTCTGCCTCAGTTCCCTATCTATAAAATAGTGATAACAGGGCATTGGGAAGATAAATTAATATATGTGAAGCGGCTGGTTACTATAGTGATGAGTACTGTACAAAACCTAAGAGGAAATGAATGTGCCTGTCTTGAGAACAGGGTTTGAGTAATGTTCAGTAAATAAGGTCTGGGGCCACACATTAAAAATGAGGATAAAACTCATCCATCCTCTGTAGTGAATGAGGCAGGGGTCCTATGAAAATATAGTATGTGGTCCTGTAACTAAAAACTGTATCAACAAGGAGGCTGAACTATGATTTCACCTCTAACCTTAAAACTAGAATCTCCTGACTTTTGAGTACTGGATTTTGCAATCTTAATGTGTTTTTAACATAGTTTTTTTCATGTGTAATGAAAGGAGAAGAAGAGGCAAGAGAAACTTTATCAGAAGCATCTTCTGCACAGATGATGATTTTTACAAATGACAGAGAAGCCACATCCATTAGCAATGGAACTTTAAGATTCCCCTGGAAGGAATGATTTGGAGGTGTACCAGGTTTGGAATGTTTAATTTTTTCACAGAGCAATAGGCTTAAATCTAGAAAGGGTTGGCTTAAATTCCAAATAAAGAACCTTGTGACCATCTCTTTGTGGTGATTAAAATGTCTGAAGTAATTTTATAAGGAAGCACAGGTCTTGATTTGTGTATTATTCTTTTTTGTTCTTGCTCAATATGCTGTTTGGCTCCTCATCTTCAGTCCAGAGGCCACTGCTATTCAGCATTTAATTTAGAAAGTGCTTCAGTTTGAAGGAGCTAGATAAATGGCAAAATATTTTTACTGTACACTGTACTTAGTGAAAACATATTAAATCAATATGGTTGCCATCTTGGGTTGTCTCCCAGAAAACTGATTAACTGGCTAGTGCAAGATTATTAGCACAGTATTAGCTTAAATTCTGCTTAAAGGGGAAGAATTTAAATAGTGCCAGTGTATTAACTGATGTATAACAATATGTTATGTGTGTGTGGAACTGTGAATTCCATGCTTCAGAGCGGTGTACTCGATAGTAAACTGGAGAGGCAGATAGGATCTGGCTCTATTCCCAAATATATCCCTTACCTGCTGTGTGACCTTGGGCATAACACTTCATCTCTGTGTGCCTCTGTTTGCCCTCTGTTTCCTTTCATATTGTCTATCTGTCTTATCTACTTTTAAGTACTTACAATGGTGGCCATATCTTACTGTGTGTTTGTGCAGGGCAGCCCTTAGGCACTACAATAATCCAAGTAATAATTAATAAATGCAGTATACAAGCAACATCTTTGACTCTGAGGCATCTGACAGCTGATTTTTAAGCTACAACCCTAGACAATATCCTCAAGTGCTCTAATTTAAAGCCGTTCTTTTAAAAAAATCACCTGGCTGATTTTAAATATTCATAACATGAAAAGAATTGACTTTCAATACTATTGACTTGGTCTGTGTATGACTTAAAAATCAAGTTAATTCTGAACATTCTATTGTAGGATTGTTCTGTAACTGACTGCATAAGAGAATCTTGTTTATTTTATGTTTTATATTAATTGACAAACTTTGACGATTATGTAAACAGAGCTATTGAAAAGCATAAGCACTGGGGGTGGGCGGGTGTTGTTGAAGATGAGTCGTTATCTTGTTTAATTCTGTATTTCACTCTCTTGAGTTCTTGATTTATCATCTTGTAAGCCATATGGCCTGAAGCCCAAGGGAGAGGCAAGTAATTGAGTGAGATCTCTGATGACATCTGCTGGAAAGCAGGGAGAGTGGACGAAGGGAGCACAACCTCATTTAAATATCAACTGCGGTAGTTTGAGGACATTGAGGTATAATGTGATTACGTTTTGTACTTGGGGCCCTTATTTTTGAGAGTACCCTGCTGGGAACCCACCTGGCCAAAGCCTGGAAAATGACTGGGCATAGGGTCACCCTGATGAAAACTGATGTTTGCTGAAGTGGGGTAATAGGTCCTGACCTCACGGATAGAAGCTGCATTTTTCTGACATGGTGTTGGGCTGAAAGGACTCTGAGGGGATTCGAAAATTACTGATTGCTTTGTATTTGAGAGAGCTGAGTTAAAAGGTCTATGAGCTTTTTGTTGGCAGACCTCACCAGAGTCCAGTTGTCCAGCTAGGGGCAAACGAAGGCCAGAGTCCAGCAGCAGTTCCAGTCACCTAAGAAGCCGGCAGAGCAACCCAGTTATTGTGTCCCCAGAGCAAAGTGGAAGATGGATTCACCCAGAGGCCACAGATTTCAGTAGAAGAGCAGCAGAATGAGAGCAAAGGAATTCACAGCAATCTTCTATTTCAGCCTAGCAACTCGTGTGAGGCCTACCTCACCTAGCTGTTGAAATCATTATAGCAGGGCAGGTGGTAGAGCCCCGAGCTTCCTATGAAACAGGAACCCCTGATTTTTCTGAACTCCTGGAACCAAAAACTGTGAGCGAGGAGGTTGGGGACCAACAAACTGGGAGTGTGAAACTAGGAGGCAGAACAAACGGTATCAGAAATTCAGTGCCCAAATGTTTCAGACTGTGATTTATGCACCCTGAGGTAAATGGTTGGAGGGTGTTCCACTGTAAATATTTGTCCAAGTTCAAACTGGTTTTTCCTTTTTCTCTCCTCCCCTCCCCCAAAGATAATTTGTTTAAACCTCTGTGCTTGCAAGTGAGTAGATTTACCAGGCTGAGTGATTATAGGTTCCTAAATTGTTGGGATTCAAAATGGAGGACAATCCACTAACATAAGGACCCAGTTCTTGTTACTGCTTGTGCACTGGCAGAAGGGTTACAATCTTAATGGTTCATTAATTCTACAACGATGAACAAGGCCCAATCATCCTCTAGAGATAAAGTAGAAGCAACACTAATCGTGCTCACAGGCCAATATTTTACAAGTTGTAAAATGCTGTCCATTGACAAACGAAGGGAACCAGGTTGAGAATTATCTGGTCAATGCAAAACTGACCAGAAGAGATAATGGGGACACGGGGCAACTCTATAAATTAAGAAATGTCCTTATTTATGGCTGGAAGTAGTAACCAAGGGAGATTCAGTCAGTGTTAAATTGCTTAGATAATTAAAATATTGCATGGCACAGATACCAATAGTGAGAAAAATAGAAGCACGGTGATCCATGCTACATTTGCCTGAACCCCTGCCAACAGTTTAGTAACATACAGTCCTCTGGTGGACTGGAACACCATAGGTCTGTAGAGTACCAAATAAAAATCTAGGCTGTTTTGACCGGTACCATCAGTTGCAGAGTAACATCTTGGCATTGGTTCATGGGAGTAAATAAGAAAATATTCTGTACACTTGATCTCGGCAGCAGACCCACAATTCATGTCCCTGCTTCACCTCCGTCCATCCAGCTGTGCAAGATCCTTTGGATAGCGCAGTCTTTAAAGCAGCTACTGGCTACTTTAACTAGTCTTACACGGTAATTGTGACTCTTTTGTGCCTGTGCCAATGCGGGTATAGTGCCAGGAGGATCACTTCCCTGCAGACGACAAATTGACTTTTGGCAGACTTCGTCCTCGTTTTGGTGAGCACACATTGTGTGCATGTAGCAGCTGTGAATACTGTACCATTGACACCTGCACATGGAGGTGGGCACAGTGATGTGCAGAAATGTACATACTTTATTTACCTGTTTGCAGTGGTTTAACCCTTTTGGTCCCACAACAAGAGAGACAAGGTCAGTGAGGTAATATCAAAAGCTTCCATTAACAGAAGTTGGTCCAATAAATGATATTACCTCACTCATCTTTCTCTTGCTCTTATTTACCACATTTCAGGAACCAGGGATGCTAAATACACTTCTCCTATGCCTAGTGGAGTTCACTGTCAGATTCCAGAAATGGTATTACAAACAAAATGGAAAGAGAAATCCTGGCCCTATTTAAGTCAGTAGGAATTTTGCCCTTGAGTTCAATGGAGCCAGGATGTCTACCTCAATTAGGAAATCAGGCTTTAGAAATGGTGTGCAATAGAAATTGTCACTGCCTTTTTCAAGAGAAAGAAAAGACTAAAAAGACCACTAAAGACTAACATGTTGACTCTTACTCATGTATCTCTTATGCACCTGCCAGAACTTTCACTCCTTGCAAGCCAATATATAAAGCTTGAGATTGTTAAATCTATCCACCTAAATGTTCCTGAGAACACACAGATCCAGAAATCCAGCACAGATCAATCCGAGCAGAAGTACATAAGATCTTTTGACACTGAGAACTGTGATTGTTTGTTATAAAAATGCTGGCATTTCTGTGGTGAATTTAGTGTTTTTGAAAATGAATCAAAGCTATAACCAAAGACAGTTGAGTGCATCCTCTTTAATACAGATTTACCAATGCAGTCCCAAGCTAAAACACTGCTGGTATGCAAGCCCAATAACTCTTTGTGCAGAAACAGAAATGGGAAAATGGGATTTTTATCCCAATTGAAATGTGTAACAGTTCCTGACTTCTGGGTGGCGTCCTATCTTCTTGTTTTGTGTCCTGAAAAGACAAAGATATCATTATTTTCTTTCCAAGATTTTTCAGTTTTGGATCTTCTTCATGAAATTTCACTTAAATTAAGATAGCAGTGTGATGCTTTGCACGGTTGAGAACATAAACTAACTGGGAGGTCAGCAAACATATTTTTCACTAACCGCAATAGAAACATGCCCATATCCTGGTGAATCTGAGAAGCCAATAGGAGTCTTTCCGTTGATTTGTTTGAGCATTGTTGTAATCAAATGATGATCCTGAAACATCACAATATGGATATTCTTCTCCAAGCCTAAACTGTCATGTAGTTTTCTTCTGTTGTACCATGTTGGACTGTGACTAAAGTTTTACAAAATAAGTACATCGAAAAGTAAATTGAGTAGGCAAGGACAATACATTTTATTTAAATATAAATAAAAACAGGCAAATCAATATAAATGAGCTATTAAAAATGTTAAATTATATCATTAATATATCCAAAGGGGAAAAAAGAAAATGAACAAGACATGCCCCTCAGTAGCAGCTTGATCACTTTCCTCTCACCTTCCTCTGCTTTTGTCTTTTTTGTATTGTGAGCTTTCGAGGACCAGGCCTTTGTCTTTCTATAGACTTGTGCAATGGTATCCCAATCCTGACTGGGGCCTTTAGGCATTACTCTAAAAATACACATAACAATGGTTGCCTGAGAGTACATTTACACAGTAGCTAGCCACCCAAGGCTAGTCTATGCCAGCCAATTCTGGCTCTGACCATAACTCTGTTTCATTGCTGTGTAGATGGGTGGGACCCCCAGCTCTGGCTTTGGCAGTTGGCTGACATGAGACAGCCGGCCATTTAGTATAAGAAAACCAAGGCACTTTACTCTAGCTGTACTGGCTAACACACATTTTTTTATGGTTTGCTATAATCTCAAACTTTATATATTGGCTTGCAAGGAATGAAAATCCGGGCAGGTGCAGAAAAGATATGTGTAAGAGGCAACATTTTAGTCTTTAGTTAATGCCTTTTTAGTCTATTCTTCCTCTTGAAAAAGCAAAATGATTGTGGCTTCGCACCACTTCCCTGTAGTCAAGTTCCAAAGGGGTAGCTGTGTTAGTCTACTGCAGAAAAACAACAGAGTCCTGTGGCACTTTTAAAGACTAACATTTTTATTTATCACATGAGTTTTCATGGGACAAAATCCCACTTCGTCAGACGAAAGCTCATGCGATAAATAAATCTGTTAGCCTTTAGAAGTGCCCCGGGACTCTGTTGCTTCCTTGTAGTGTTACTCTTTAGCCACTAGAGTCCTGTGGCACTTTTAAAGACTAACAGATTTATTTATCGCATGAGCTTTCGTGGGAGAAAATCCCATTTTAGTCTTTAAAAGTGCCACAGGACTCTGTTGTCTTTCTACAATAGATTAACAGGGCTACCCCTTTGGAATTGGACTCTTTAGCCACTGTTTGTTATTATGACATTCATTCCCTGGATTACCCACGGACGGGGGGATCCCATTTATAAGACTCAGGGCCCAATCCTACAATGCAGGCTTGTGAGTAACTTGCCTGCTGGAGTCGCCCCAGCTCAGGTAGTGCCCATCCTGGGGCTAGCCAGGGTGAACACTGAGAGCAGAGGACCCCCTGCCCAATGGCAGCCCTCAGACCAGGGCATTTGTTGCACGTGCCAGCCCTGCCCTACATTCCTGCCGGGGGCAACCAGAGGGTGGCGGGCAGGCGCCGACCCCTGGCACGGGGCGCCCCGCGCCCACTAGGGCTCGCTGTGAGCCCTGCCCCATGCCGTGAGGCAGCCCTGCGGGCGAGACATCGCTCCCCGCGGGCGCCGCCGCCCTCCTTCCCTGGCCCACCTCTCCACCCCCCGGCCTGGCCCGCCACGCTCCCTCCCCCGGCCAGGGCCGCCTCCTTCCTCCCCTGGGGAGCCGCCGCCGCCGGGCGCTTCCTCCTGAGTGACACGGCGGAGCCCGCTCGCTCCGGGCATGCTGTGCCGCCCCGCGCTAGGGGCCGCCGCCGCGCAGCTGCTGCAACTCGAGCCGGAACAGGCAGCCTCCGGGCTCGGCTCAGCCCAGCCCGCCTGCGGCAGCCTGTGATCTCCCGCCGAACTGGGCTCGCCCCGTCCGGCCCCTTCCCCCCGCACCTGGCGAGCTCGGGAGGCGGCGAGCCCCAGCGGAAGTGGAGCGATGCGGGGAGCTCGGGGGCAGCTCGGAGAGTAGCTCGGCGGCCACAACCCAAAGCGAAGCCCCGGGGGGAAAGAGCCGAGGGGGGCTTCCTCGGAGGAGGGAGCCGGGTTTCTTTGGGCAGAGACGGTCCCCCTCACAGCGGATCCCAATGCAACTGCCCGTCCTCCTCCTCCTCTACGGTGTAGTCTGTGCAAACTTTTGCAGCCGTCAGGGCACCACTGCCCAGAGCGGATCTATAAAAGCCTTGCGCTCCTCTAATCTCAGGCGAGATGGTAAGTGCCTCTCTTGTTTCTTAGCACAGAACTGGGGCGACCTGCTGCCCCTTCCGCTCGCAGAAGGGCACCTCGCTGGAGGGCCTTCCCCCTCCGCTGGCGCCCGGGGCAGCTCATCAGGTCGGAATATACTGCGCAGAGCCTGGTTGGGCAGAGAGAATGGACCTCTCCCGGCCGAGCTAGGTGCTGGAGAATTGCCCCAACCTGCCCTTTTCCTCCCAGCCGTGCTGTATGAGGAGGGGACGGGTGCTCAGGCCCACTACCACATATTCTGCAATCACCAGTAATCTCTCTCGTCTCCGGGCGCCCAGGGACAAGAAAAGAACCGCTGCAAACCTCTCTGGGTAACTTCAGGAGGCTTTCTAATGGCTCATGGCACCTACGCTGTTGGTTTGCTGTGTTGCACCCTCTGACTTGTCTCTAACATAAACTGTCCCGGATAGGGACCTTCCCTTCTTCGCTGCCTGCAATACCCAACCTATATTGGGTGCTGCTGAAAACAAACAATAACAGTCTGAGCTTTTCCTTCTCTTTGTGTCAATGGCATTAGCTGGCTCAGTGACCATAGACTACCTAAAGCTGTCCCTCAGACACCCTGCCCTGTGAGCTCTGACTTTTATAAACACTCTGACGGGAAGACTTGAATGGTTTGGTTTTAAAGTTTTCTTGTTGGATAGTCTGTTTATTTTTGCTCCTTGTAGCTCTAGTAGTGGCTCCTGTTTAATAACATCTCCAGTAGGATTCAGGCACCCAAGTGTTGTGTGGCACTTTTTTTTTTTTTTTTTTTGGAGTGGGGGCAAGGAAAGTAAGAAAGAATGCAATAAGCTGCAAATGACATCCAAACCCAAAGTGAGAGTTTCCAGAGTGGTAGCTGTGTTAGTCTGTGTACAGCAAAAATAACAAGAGTCCTGTGGCACCTTAAAGACTAACAAATTTCTTCGGGCATAAGTTTTCATGGGCTCATGCATCTGATGAAGTGGGTTGGAGCCCATGAAAGCTTATGTCCGAAGAAATTTGTTAGTGTTCCAGGTGCCACAGGACTCTGGATGTTTTTTCAAAGTGAGGTTATAACTAGTGCTTTTGCTGCTGCTTCAGGGACTTCCAGCAGCAAACAGCTGTAGCACAACACCTTTCCACAGCTGCTATTTGCTTCTGGAAGCCCTTGAGGCAGCATCTCTCAAAGGTTTTGGGTTAGGCAGGGCTGTATGAAGTGTCCCACTGTGAATTTTTTATACTCTTTCCCCACCTGTTGTAATGGATTCCTTCAAATTAGCTGTTTTTTTCCCTTTCTTCCTTTTTAATGTGGTTACAGTCCCAGGCACTTTTTTTTTCTTTTTAAAGTAAAAGAAACACAGGGTCCTGTGGCACTTCTAAAGACTAACATGAGCTTTTGGGGGAGAAATAAATTTGTTAGTCTTTAAAAGTGCCACAGGACTCCTTGTTGGTTTTGCTGAACTAGACTGATATGGCTACCCCTTTGGAACTTTTTCTAAAGGTCACTTGTGGAAACAGAATGGTGGCAGTGGCTTTTTGGGGGTATTCTGCTAGTTATAACCCTTCTTAAAGAGTGTATCTTACCCTGTATGTCTGGAGTATCATAGGGAGAACTTGATGCCTAACTGTCTGTACCTTCTTCCAGATTATGAAGTGATCTAGTTGAAGATAATAATGTGCTTCTGTCAAGTAAAGGAGCTGACCCTTCTGAATGGGCTAATGTGACTAGTCATCTGGTGATGAATGTTCATAGGGAGAGTGCCACTCAAGGGAATGTAGTGATAATTGTTCATAATTAAAGATAATGGCACAATTTTGACTTGGGAAAGGTAATTAGTTTCTTGTTTGGGATGCCACAGGCTTTTTGACTGTTGTCTCTGATGTAGGTTTGTATAAGAAGTCCTGCTTTTAAACATTCCAGCCTAGCTTTTTGCTGTTGGAAATCCAAGAATGCAGACAAAAGACAGTTTTTTCTGAAAAATGAACAGAAGTTAAGGTGAAGCTTCCAGTTAATATTTCAGTTGTCTGAATTCTTTATTCTGCATGGGCTTGTCTTTAATATTCATTTTCCAGTGTCATGTCTGAGATTGAGATTGTGATTTTTGTACTTGTTAGGTTTTTTTACTTTTCATTGTGTCTTGAAGTGAAATTTTGGTTAATTGAGGGAAATATTTCATTTTAACTTTGAGGCAATAAATGTAACAGTCTTTTGTGTCCAATTGATGCTCACCACTAGAAGCCATGGAGAAACGTTTAGTCATCTTCTGTAGAGCTAGGAGAAAGGGTCCTGAAGGATGAAAAAAAACATATAATTATTTCTATCCTGGCAATCTGATGCACTCATTCATGTGTCCTTTGTTAAAAATACTGTATGTTGTTGCTAAAAAGATATGTGCCCAGTGATTTCACTGAAACTGTTGAATATTTTATTAAGCTTCTTATCCTTCTCATCTTCTCATTTCTCAGCTTAAGAAGTGTAGGATGGCCAACTATCATTGACCCTTCCTAAGAAGAGAGCTCACTTAACCAACTCCTACACCAAATAAAGTCTTCAAGGGACTCTCTGGTATAATTTGCCCAACTCCTTTTTAAAATAATACACTTCTCTCTAACCTTCTTTTCACATAGACCATGATGAGTGGAGCACAGTGGTGGGTGATATAAATCTAGATTTCTCAAAAGCTTATGATCATCTTCAGAATAAACCATTTATCCCACGAGGAAAAAACTTCCATTTCTCATCTTGGGAATTTCCAAGAGAAAGAAGTATGTGTGGCATTATTGGAAAACTGCTTTTGTGTCAACTCGGATGACTTTACTTGAAGAATAAGCTTGGTACCTTTAAGACTGAATCCCACTGAAGTCAATGAGGCTGTTAATTGACTTCAGTGATAGCAGGATTGCAGGACTCCTTGTTCGTTTCTCTCTCTTTTCGTTTTTGAAGCTCTGAGTGAAATTGAATGTTTACTATTGTGCCTATTGGATGGTTATATGGGCCACGTCATGGTCAGCCCTGGGGGAGTGGGGAGACGCAAGAAATCTCTCTCTTGTGCACACAAAGAAGCCAGATACTCTTGTATTCCTTGCGCTCTGACTGTTAGCTGCATGACAGTGGTAAGTAGGCGATGGCCAGCAGAGCTATCCATAGAGGGGAGTCCATGCAATGTCTCTTACAGAGTGTACCTGTAATTATGCTCCTGGGGTGAATACTGGGAATCTCCAGAAAAAGCTGTTCTTACACAAGGCACAATACATCTTGGTGCTGGTGTTGGGGGGGGCAGTGGTATCACATTCCCAAAGCAGTGACTAATGACTGGATTGTTCTCAAATGTTTATGTTGCTTGAGCCCCTCGACTAAAGGCCTGTTTATGAAGCCAAAGGACATGAGTTATGTTCCGGAGTGTCTTCTTTTAGCCTGAAAGAAGTGAGCATATTTTTAAATTGCACTTAGTGAAGACTGAGGTTGATTTTGAACAGAAACCAATAGATGGAGGACAGCACTTAGGGTTTTTAGATATTTAATGACTATCAGTTTGAACCAGACACTGCTTCCTGCTGAGTAAGTTAAAACTATAAATGGCATATTTAAAGGCAACAGCCTTCTCTTGGAAGGACAGGTGTTGATGACCCAGCTGCCCAATTTAGCAAAAAAATATATTTTTTAAAGTTACAGTAATTTGGGGTTGTCTACATTAATCATTGTGCACCTAGTGATATGTATTTAACATGTTAGCAGACTCATCAGTCAGTCCATTGAAGATTTATACATAGAGGGCTTCCAGGATTGGCCCTTACCGTCTCTTCTTCAGTTTTTCACTCTGTAATATTCAGAGAATCTTATCTGTATCCAAGTACATGTAGGAATAGTGTGCTTTTTGTAAAGGGAATTTAAAGATTAAATGTGCTGAAAAATTATACTTAGCCCCTATTTATTACATTGCTCCCAGACCCTCTTGCTATTTCCCTGAACTCCTTCCCTTTTCTATGCTAGTCCCCTTCTCTGTGTTTACCAGCCCAAACTCCTTCTTCCCAGGGAGGAACTCTAACTATTCCTTTCCTTGGCTTCTGATAGAGATCATAGCTCCAAACACACCACCTTCCCTGCAGCCCCAGTCTATTGGCAGCTTCATCATTTTATAGGCCCAACCTATTCCTTTCCGGTGGAACTTCCTCTTCCAATAGATTAAGACCTGGATCTCCTCCAAGTGTGCCATATAAAGTTAATTGACCAAATTTAAGCTTCTCTGCCTTGTGTGGGGTGAACACATCAAGTAACATAATTTAAATTGTATCTTATTGTCTATTAGAAAAACATTTGTAGATGTGCTCTCAATCTCAGTAAACATGTCAGATATTAAATACCAAAGCTTAAATAACACACAGACAAACCAAAAATGGAACAGAGCAACCTACTGTAAAACCATTTCAATAAGATAAAAGTCTTGGGGCATGGGATCAGATTCTGCTCTCATGTATGCTATGGTAAACGGGAATGTTTTCCTCACTGTAGTTGAAATAGAACTCTGAACTATGAGGTGTTTTGTTTAAATTTAGTACATTTAATTGAGTATTTATGTAACAAAAGTTCAAGTGGACACTGTATGCATCATGTCATGACTACATTTTTAAAAGAACCCTGGTAATGTGAACTCTAGTAAGTTTTTTTTAAAAAGAGCTAAAAGTAGTTTCAAATATTTCTTCATTTATTCCTGAGTTCGACTAAGCATTCTTGTGGCTTTTAGAAGCAAATATTTGCCTAATCTGTAATAATAAAAGACTCATGCATAACTTGTCTGTCAGTCGGCGGTGTCTTTACCTCCATAATTAACTGGACTAAAAAACAAGGAAAATTACAGTGAAATTATAACTGACTCAGCAGCAATGAGGTTGTTCTTCAAAGGAGCCTGCAAATGTGTTTTCTCAAATAGATTTATATCGGAGAGTGGGAAGACATTTCCACTGGGGACTCTCCTGCCGGTGTCTGTATTATAGCGCTTCTAGCTATTGAAACATACTGAATAGTCCTATTGGTAATAAATAGGGCCCTACCAAATTTATGGCCGTAAAAATGTGTGATGGACCATGAAATCTGACCTATGCGATAGGCTGTGAATCTTTGTATGCTTTTACTCTTTCTCAAACTGGGGTTCCCAACACAAAAGAGGGGTGCAGGGCTAGTGGGTGGGGGAGATGGTTGTGGTATTACCACCCTTACTTTTGCATTTCCTTCAAAGATGGGTGCCCGGCTAGCGTCCTCCTCTCTCAAGCCACCCAGCTTGGAAGGCAGCACCACCACCACCACATCAGTAAAAGGGGAGAGGGGGTAGAGGGCATAGTATGGTATTGCCACCCTTACTTCTGTGCTGCTGCTACGGCAAGTGGCGCTGCCCTCAGAGGTGGGCAGCAGGAGAGCGGAGGAGACAGGCTGGGTGCCCAACTCTGAAAGCAGTAAGGGTGGTAATACCACAATTCCCCTACAATAGCCTCGTGATCTTGTTTTGTTTCAGGACCCGCCAGTTTGAGAAGAGCTGAGTTTGAAAGGTTTTGCATGTTTATATTTTGCCATTTTAAAATGTGTTAATGCTTTGTTACGATGCTGTGAAATTTAAGATTTAAGTATCTGAAACCGTGAGATTCAAGATTTTAAAAATGCTATGACTGTGAATTTTACGAAAATGAACTGTGGATTTCGTAGGGACCTAGTAATAACCTTACAGACTCACTTCGACACCTTCATCATTGTTTTCCTTTAGTTCACAGGAATAGAACTTCATTTATTTTAAATTCTAAAATGATGACTCCCCCTCCCCCCAATCCTGCCATGGGACAGAGGTTTTTTTTTTTTTTTTTTTAAATGACCTATGAAGAGATGTAAATGGGGAAACCACAAGGAATTATTATGACCCTGAACTTGCAAAGACATGAATGAGAGCCAGATCCACTGTAGATCTGGAACAATGAACCTAGGAAAACAAACACCAGCAAAGGATCTGCTCCAGTGAAAGTAATGACATGCTTAAAGTTAAGCCTGTGTATAAATGTTTGCAGGATCAAGACCTATATTTATTATTTTCTGTCTACACTATGTAAAGGGGAAGCAGAAAGGGTAAGAATGATGAGTTAGAAATATAGTATTGAAGTTGGAACAAAACTTCAGTTCTGTTTTTTCAAAGAGCAGCAAAAAGTTGTAATAACATTTTTGAAAGCGCTAGCTGAAAAGTGAATTGTATAACAAATATTTGTTTTGAACTGTTCTAAGCAATTGTCACTCTCTTTGTATGATTATAGGCTCTTACTGACACTCGAATTTAAGGTGTTTGAGTTGAAAGTAAAATTTCCTTTTAAAGTAGTTGCTTGACAGCTTTCCAGGATGCAAGTGGCAAAACTGGAAACCGCACTTTGATGTTTAAAACATTATTTTGTGAAAAAACTGTATTATTTGTTTAAAATAAGAAGGAATTTACAGTAAAATTGAGTCCAAGACAAGTAATCTTGCAGTGAAATAATACCCAGATTCAGGACTTTGTGTCGTTGACCCATTTTCACTAGGCCAAACATAAATATTACCTAAAAGGAACAAATCTGCAGAAATATATATTACTTGTATAGTAAAAAAGTATCTACAGGGATTGACTTTTCATTTCATTGATAACATATGTACAAAAGGTATAGTAGAGTGTTTCTCATGCTGTTAAATTTTCATATTTACAGTAGCCAGAGTGGTAGCTGTGTTAGTCTGTGTACAGCAAAAACAACGAGAGTCCTGTGGCACCTTAAAGACTAACAAATTTCTTCGGGCATAAGCTTTCATGGACTCCAACCCACTTCGTTGATGCATGAGCCCATGAAAGCTTATGCCCAAAGAAATTTGTTAATCTTTAAGGTGCCACAGGACTCTTGTTGTTCATATTTACCGTGGCATTACCCGTACTAAAATGTATTATACATAACTGTAGAAAATCTGAGTACAGGAGTATTCCCATTAATAACATATGAATTTGCTAATTTTAGATTTTAAATTCTTGTTTTCCGTATTTGTCAGTCGAGTGCATCATGCTGTATGTGAGACTCTTAGCTGTATGCAAGACTCTTAGCAAAGGTCCAACAGGAGGCCTGTACACTGTTTAAACCTCAAATGGGATTTCTGACTCTGTGCTGACCCTCTGCATAGTGGGGAATCTCACACCTTATGTATTTAACAATAATATAAGATTTTGGCATAGAAACAAGTTTAAGCTGAATGGTTAAACTGCATCACACAAAGATTGCACTACTTAAAATCTAACAGTCATATTGTATGTAAGAGCCTTATTCCCCAATGTTGTGACAGAATTTTCTTAAGTAGGGACATTGTCAGATAGACTCTTGCCTATTCCCAATGAAATTCTTTGGGCTGAACTGTTGGAATGACTTTCATGGCAGTTTATGAATCGGTCTCCTGTTTACAAAGCTAGAGAAATGTCCTGTTTACAGTGACAGAGTGAGTATGCTTTCTTTTGGAAGCATAGTTTAGCTGTGGTTTCAATAGGGAATAAATCCTGCCTGATTTCAAGCTTCCTATGGCATTTTGAGTACTCAATTTTTGGTTTCATTCCTCATTTTTGATCTTTGTCCCATGTTGCAAAGGCCAACATTACGCATTTGGCAGGTTGAGAGTCCTGCATCCTAGGGACTGTGCAGGAGGACACTTTGTCATCTGAATAGGCTTCTGATACTGCGTATCAACCCTCGTGTGCCTGGTCATTATGAGGTTGAACTCTACAAAGCTGCTATTCAAACAATAAGCTTAAAGAACAACAGCCTGGACCTTGCTACCAGTGAAATTAATGACAAAACTCCCATTGGCTCCATTGGAAGCAGTATCTGTCTCAAAGTAACATATGATAAAAAGAAAGGTCTGTGAGTTCTGTGGGGCGGGTGGGCATTCTGACTCTAGGTGAATGCTAGCTTTTTGCAAATTACAGTTGCATTTAATTAGTGATTGAACACCTAGCATTGGTAGCCAGGAACAGAATTTTTGCAAAACAAGCTGCAGCAAAACTGCAGAACATTGTGGGGTCAAAGTGCTCAATTGGTCTTCTGCCTGTGGTGAAATGCTGAGTGTGCCATCCACAAGATAGCTTTCAACAATGGTTTTCAACTGGTTTGCCATGGCACACTGGTGTGCCGTGAGAACTCTTCAAGTGTGCCATGAAATTTTGTACAAAGGTCATGAAAATCAATGTAAAACAAACATTGTTTCATATTAAATATTTCTATCCAACCAAAATTACAACTCATAAAACTTGTGAAAATTAATCATCAAATTAAAAGCGAGGTATGGATTTTTTTGATTCTAAAATGTAGACATTCTAAATGCAGGTGGCCAAAGGGCAAAATGGAGATCACTTGTATTTTTTTTTCCCAGTGAATTTGAAACAATGCATTTGATCCTCCTTTAGTTTGTTGCATGCACGTATGTTGCAAACCTCTCTAGTAAGACTGTAACCATAGTAAATGTAAGTAAGCATGCTGTTTATGAGCAATCAATTCAGCTGAAAAAAGTGGTGTGCCCTGGAATTTTTTTCTCATTGAAGTATGCTGTGTTACTGAAAAGGTTAGGAACCAGTGGCCTGCAAGTAGAGCCCTGCAAATCCACGGATATCTGCATTATATCCATGGATATCCGCATCCGCAGATACAACGCAGATATCCGCAGACCATTTCTTGCAGATGCAGATCGGATACGGATCCACATATTTTTATCTGTACAGGGCTAGAGCCCTGCAAATACGCAGATATCCGTGGATATCCGCATTATATCCGCAGATACAACGCAGATATCCGCAGACCATTTCTTGCAGATGCAGATTGGATACAGAGCCACATATCTGTATCCGCGCAGGGCTCTACCTGCAAGACCCTTTGGAGGCTAGTGTGGAGGCTAGTGCACCATTCATTTCCAAACCTGGCCTCAAGGAAGCCTGTACTTTTTATAAAAACAAACAAGGAGTCCTGTGGCACTTTTCAAGACTAAAAATTTTATTTATTGCATGAGCATGAATCCCACTTCATCAGATGCTAGAAATGGAAAACTTACAGTAGGGAAGGGAAAAATAAATGCATTGAAGGCTGAGTCACAAAATCACTTCAGCTAATTTCAGCATATCAAAGAAGTTATTTTGATTCAAACAGTGTAGAACAACAGATAAGAAGGTGGGGAGGTTGCGGGGGGGGGGGCGTTGGGGGGGAATTACCTTTTGTAATGAGAAAACCAGCCCCAATTTCTACTCAAATCCAAGTTAATGGTGTCAAATCTGTATATGATTACCTAATTCCTGTATTTTTTTTTAATGTCTCCAAATACGTTTGCTTTTTTCTTACTTTGAAAAGACATGTACTGGATTCTGAGTGATTCTTTTTTCCCTGGATCAGTGAAAGGAAGTTTCTCTCAGTGTTCTAGAGCTTGCAGTGATTGCATTTTTTTCTACTATAATATGACCTATCATAAAACTGAGAATTGAGAATGTGGATCCAGATTAGTTACATAGTAAGGATGTAAATACATATGCATAATTATGAATAGCGGGAATAGTGTATTATCTGGAAACTCCATTTTCACACATTTGGGCTCTTAACTTTTTATAACAAGAAATTCACTTGGAAATTGTTTGTAAACAGCAACTAGGTGATGTCAGCACAGCTGATTGGTCAGATGATGGCTTTAGATTTGTAGCTGTTCTGTATGGAAACAGACACCTTTCACACAGCTGTTTAATCATAACCTCTCAGCAGGGATGATCATTGTTAGGAATGATTTTACTCTCTTATAAGCATATCAGAGAAAAGGTTTTAAAACTTTATCGCAGAAGCCCAGTGAGAACTTAATGCATTTAACACACGTGGATGAACACAAAGTTTCTGCAGTTTTATTTCTTTCACGGGGCCAGAATCTCTGTCTGTGTCATGGTGTTAATAGACTGAGCCACCCTACACTCCCTATGTTCTGCAAAAAGAGCACCCGGGATCTTTTCAAGGGGGAAAAGGCAATACACCGTGTTTATTATAAGAAACAAAATTAATAGCTATTTTATACCTATACACATCCGCACATACATATATCCACGTGCCCAAACACACCAGAAGATTTTCTGCAGTTCATATAATTACCAGACCTGATTGTTCCTTGTGATCGCAGCTTGAGTTCCATGGCTGGTGTTCGCAGCCCAGGGCAGCTACCTGTCCAGGAAAGCTGAGCATGAGGAAGAGTGGGGTCTCTGTCAGGCACATAGCTATGCACTGACGCTCTTTGATGGTGTGCAGAACATTATCCAAAGCTATGCAGTCTCAACCATCTTCTATTCATGTATCTTGCTGTGTCACACTGCCTCAGAATACTGTATGATCATGAGCCATCCGTTAGTGGCACATGTGACTTTGATCTTGTTCTTGATGGGGCTTTTTGTCCCTTTCTAGGGTGGATTCTTCTTGCTTTTGCAGGGTTTGATTGCATTTTTCTTCAGTCATCAAGGTGGTGCCAGCGGTTTGTCATCAGGACAGGCTGGAGTTGGAGACTGATCCCATCACACACACTCTTCATTCACATATCCAAACTAAGTTAAAAACACATCTAAACAAAGTTTCAGCAAAACCTAGGCTGAGCAATACAAAATGAAGAAAACAATTTGAAATGGAGTTTTGGTTACAATATGGAGTTACAAGTGAATGAATGAACATGGAATTTTTATCAATGAATATTCTATATAGAAATTTCTGTTTGAAGCAATGCTATAGTATAAATTCATCTTTAGCGCTACATCTACAAGCAGCCAAGTTGCTACTGTCTGGCATCACTAGTTTAGGGATGGTCTGTAACTCTACCTCCTGCTTTCCAAACCCTTGTGAATGATGTTTCCCAGCTGTACAGTGGGGTGAGTCAGGTCCCTGCAGCAATCTGGCAGATGCTATGGAGAAACTTTAATGGTCTGCGCATCCTGATAGCTATAGTGGTAAGACAGGAGAAAAACCAATGCCATTAGGCAACGAACCACCCCCAAGGTATTCTGGAAGATGAAGAGTACAAGTCATCCTCCCTAACAGAAATGAGTGATATATAGAGGAGACAGTCCATTCCCCCCAAGGTTACAGTCATACATACGGTCTTAGCTCAGAGGAGCAAAAGGGTTGCTGGTCGGGATGAAGTTGTTTTGGGGAGTGAGGGGGAAGAATATCATGAAACAGATTCATATCACAGCATCTACCTCGATACTGCTTGGCATGGAAAAATGAATCCCTTGGTTTCTGGGTGCTTATCTGAAATTTGACTTCTTTGTGGTGGTGCGTGGAATTAAAATGGCAAAAGCAACTAATAAAAACTGCCACCATGGTGTCTGTTCTTTTGCAGGTGTCCGCAGTCTGGGTCTGTATAGAGAAATTCGGGAAAGCCAAGAGGAACATACCACAGTGCCTTAGGTAGACTGGATTATGTTAATGTATAGGCTTTTAAATAAATAAATACACACACACAATCTCTTTAAGCACTTCAGTTGCTTCTTTTTTTACCCAATATCTCAGGTCACTATTTTCCCCGCATGCCGTACTGTAACAGATCCAGCTCCCGACCTTGTTTTTGAGATGTCAACAACTCCCACAGCAGAAATGTAGAACTCTGAATGCAGGTCTTGTCAGGTAAATTACCTTTCAGGTTACTTAAAAAGCTGATAATCAGAATATTGGCTGTGTAAAAAATGTTTCCTTATCTCATGAAATGAGAGAGAGAAATCTGTCAAAGAGGTTGACTGTGCTTCAGTGGAGTAGTTTAAAATTCAAGTACAAATTATTGTTGTTTGGAAAATCTAAATTTCTAGTGTTTTATTTTAGAAAAGATGCCACTGGCAGGTGGGCCAAACCAGAACAATAATATTGGCTACTATCCAGTTTCTTTCTTTCTAATGGCACAGGCTGTATTACCACAGCGCAACAGCAACTGCTTCTGTTTTTCCCACATGTCACAGGGGTAGGAGTTAACTCATTTCCTTTGTTTGTTCCTGATCATTATTGTTTTTTTTTTAAACTGGGCTGCATATGTTCATGGCCTAAAATAAAGTCTGGGCTCAGCGTTGCTGTTTTCAGGGACAACATACCATGAATGCTTTCCTTATTAGTTTAAGGTGTTCGTGTAACTTGAAAAATCCTGCAGGTCCCAATTAAAATGAAAAGTCAGGTGTCTCACTCTGAATCTAGGCAACTCTAAAACTGATTGTGGCAAAAGAGCTTTATCACAACCTGTTCAGTAGCCCATGGATAATGAAGTAATAGTCTCATCAGATTTGGACAGGGATTGACCAAGGATGATGAAAGAACTGCTTAGCAGTGATCCATTCACATTCACATCCACATAGAGGCATTAGCTGTGTTTCCACAGGGGAGCTTCCACCACCCGTGCTGTTTCTGATATGCACACATGTGGGTCTATCTAATATCTATAGTGGGTACTGTTAATATCAACATTGAGCAACAGTTAAGTATACAGTGGTATATGGACTACCAAAGTTCTTTCCTATATTTAGACACCATTTTTTAGTAACAGCTAGTTATTACTGACTTATGAAGACCATTCTAGTCCTGAAGAAGTAATTTGAGAATCAGTCTTCCATTTCCAGTGTTCCCGGGCTAGGACTTTTCCAACTACTACATTCACTTTATTAAATACAAAGAGATTGTCTTTGTTAACTTCCAGCCAAACATTTTTCTTACAGGCAAAATTATGATTGCAACCACAAAAATCTGGAAGGCATTTCTGCCACAGAGTCATTTTAATTCAAATGTCTGTAAAGATTACAGATATCACCAAAATTATTAAAGGGACAGTATCAGCATGCTATCTAGTTCATTTAAAAAACTGTTAAAAGTAGTTTCAGTAAGCAGTGAAACAGACTGTACATAAAATGCTGTTGGATGCATGAAGTAAAGAAACAAAGAATTAGATAAAATTATCTTTAATTTGTTTCAGTTATGGTCATTTTAGTTGTTTCTTCTAACAGTTCAGAGATAAAGGGTAATTTTAATTTGTTAGTGGCTCTTTACAAGATAACTGTCAAATTGTTTAGTCTTAGAATATAGGTTTTAATTTATAAATTAGTTTTATAAAACATAACACAAACAAAAATTGTGATAATTTATTAAAAAGAAAAAAATATAGGTTTATAAGTTCCAGGGCCAGAAGGACCATTGTGATCATCTAGTCCAGTGGTTCCCAACCTTTTTGGTTCGAGGGCCACAAATATAATTTTTAGAAGCCTGAGGGGCCACCAGTCTATTTAATTAAATTTGCATTAAAATTAAATTAATTAAAGTCAAATTAAATTTAATTCAAATGAATTAAAATCAATTAAATACATTTAAATTTAAATAATTTTTTTCATTAAATAGACTAGTGGCCCTTCAGGTTTCTAAAAATTATATTTTTTGCCCTCAAGCCAAAAAGACTTTTAAAAAATTGAAGTTTTTTTTTCTTTTTAAAAGGGGCTGGGTGCCCATGTATTGGGACAGTTTGTGGACAGGCTGTGGGCCCCAGCAACAGTGCGGCCTATGGCCCCAGCTCCCCCACAGCCCATGGCGCCCTTCCCTTCCCCCCAGTCACGCCGCGTTGCCTGTGGCTGCCCTGGGCCCCAACAGCCAGCACTTTCCTACAGCAGTGCTATGCCAGCCGCGTGCCCCCCTCCCATGTCCACCCAGCATGCCCACCAGCCATGCTGCCCTGGCCCATGGCCCCACCTGTGACCGACAGCCCCTGGAGCCCTGGCCAGGACCAGAGGGGAAGTGGGTGGCTGCAGCAGGGCTCCCAGCCAGCGGCCGGGCAGCTGAGCTTGGGCCATTTAAAAAGCCCCGTGGGCCACAGGATGAGAACCTCTGATCTAGTCTCACCTCCAATATAACACAGACCATAGAACTTTCCTCCAAATAGTTCCCATATCATTTAGTAAAACATGCAGTCTCGATCTGAAAATTGTTAGTGATCAAAAATCTGCCACAACCCTTGGCAACTTGTTCCAGTGGTTAACTGCCCTCATTTTCAAAACTTTATGCCTCAAAACTTTATGCCTTATTTTCAGTCTGAATATGTCAAGCTTCAGTTTCCAGCCAGTGGATCATATTAGACATTTTTGTTTTGTGGGGGGTTTTTTGGTTTTTTTTTTTGTTATTTTTTAAAGATGGAAGAGCCCATTATTAAATTTGTTCGTCATGGAAATACTTATAGACTGTAATCAAGTCACCTCTTAAACCTCTGTTTGTCAAACTAAATGGATTGAGCTCTTTGGCTATGTCTACACTAGAAAAGTTAAGTCGACTTTAAGTTGACTTAAAATCGACTTTATTAAAGTTGACTTAACAAGTGGCAATACTTTAAGTTGACTTAATCCACTTTGTTAAGTTGACCTAACTGCCCTTAGGTCGATTTAACAAAGTGGATTTATGTGTCCACACTAGGCTTAGGTTGACCTAAGGAAGGGTTATGTCAGGGCCCCGTAGGACCCTCTTGGTTTCTATAATTAAAATCCGAATCACTCCGCTGCATTAGCACCACGTCAGCAAAATAAAATGTGCTCAAACAATGTGCACAAGGCCAAGGGAAAGAAGAAAAACAATTAGCTCGGGCACACTATGTGAGAGGTAACAGCCAAGCACTAATTGGACTATTACAGAAAACAACTGTGGTTTCACCTTCAGGCAGCCAAAAGCGGGGTGGTTCAAACCAGTCTCAAGCCAGTCTAACAGGAAGTAAGACCCATATCAATGAGCCTCTCAGCACATTTTAAAGGCACAAAAGGGCCGGGGGGAAACAGCGCGCCAGAGCCAACGGTATCACTACTGCCGGGCCGAGGGACTGATCACCCAGAGGGCTCCCCTGCCACACTGGGCAACCGTACAAGGGCCGAAGCCCCTCAGCGGGGCCAGCTGAGGGAAGAAAAAGGCAGTTGCATACGCCAGAACCAAAGGGGCGGGGGGGGGGGGGGGGGGAGAACAAGAGAAACCTCGGGTATAGCGTCTCTGAGCTCAAAATGCAACTAGTTGTGATTCTGTTGTAAGTATGACCAACTGTACTAGTCCAAGCTAAAATAAGGGATTTAGTGTAGAGTTAGGAGTAGGAATAGTTATAATAAACTTACTAACAACTAACTGTTAAACTGCTAAATAAAATACAATTACAAATTTTAAGTTAACTCCGTACAGTGCTTTGTGCCTGGGTCGGGTGGTGGTCGCCCTTCCTCGGATCCTTTATATCAAACTGGGACTTGCAAAGTCCCATTTTTTTTTTTAAGGGGGAACAGGTTAAGTCGAACTAAGGAGGCTTAAGTCAACCTAATGAGTGGTAGTTATAAAGTCAACTTAAACTTTCATTAAGTTGATCTAATGAAAGCCTAGTGTGGACGTGGCTTAATTTAAGTCAACCTTAGCCTCCTTAAGTCAACTTAAATTGTCAGTGTAGACATAGCCTTTGAGTTTATTGTGATAAGGCATGTTTTCTAATCCTTGATTTCTTGTGGTTCTTCTCTGAACCTGCTCCAGTTTCAATATTCTTCTTGAATTATGTCACCAGAACTTTCAATGCCTGGATGATTGGCCCCTTGAAGTGAAGCTCATCTTTCTTTCAGAATAAATGAAAGTGCACTTGATCTCCACCCAGACACTATCTAAATGATTTGGGGGAAATCTTAACCTACTACAAACCTAAGTGTGTGTGGGGGGAGGCGGCAGGGCCAATCATCCTGGATGGGGTCCCCACTGCCCCCACTCCTCCACGCTGGGCTGGCTGCTCCACCCTAGGGGCAGGGAGAGCTGGCCCAGCAGCCAGGCTTCGCGTTCTCGCCCCACCTGCCTCGTTCTGAAAGGCAGCAGGGCGAAGCATGGCAGTGGGGGGGGAGGGGAGTAGCGGCGTGGACACAGGGCCCACGGGGCTCAGGGTGATCGCCCCCTTCCCCTCCCCACAGATGACCGTGAAGCTTTGAGGGGTGTACTTCTCACCCAGAGTGATTGCTCGTGACCCTACTGAAAACATGCCCATCTCAGACATTTGCCACTTTGTCTTTGTAGTGCTCCTTTTCCCCCTCACTACACTCTTGTATCTACTTCCAGAGCTGACACAGCTTTTGGTGATGCTGTTCAATAGTCTGTACTGAATCCATCTCCTAGGCATCATCCTCTATGCTGAGGTACTTCTTAGAAATCTCATGAAGTAGAGCATCCATAGAGACAATCATCTGAAAAGGCTACTTACTATGTAAGGGATCTGGAGTTCTTCAAGATGTTTTGTATCTGTGGTGCTCTGCTACCCAGCACCCACTCCCCTTCCCCTGTGTCCTGAGTCTTTCTCTCTGGACTTAGTGGTGGAGAAGGAACAGGAATGGCAGTGATCTGCCGTCCCCTATATAATTAGGCAGAGCAAGGACTTGAAGCCGATTCTCCCCCATGGCAGGGGGTACTCTAACCACCTGGCTGTTGTTCTCTGTGATGGTTCATGGGGTATCCAAGTCTGTGAATCACCTTGTTACTCCATGTTTGAGGCGTGAGAGAGTCTTGCTTGTGGTAAAGTTCCAAAGGAGTAGCTCTGTTAGTCTATTGCAGAAAAACAACAGAGTCCTGTGTCACTTTTAAAGGACTCTGTTGTTTTGCTTGTGCTAAGTATGTCTTAGGTTCCTAATACCACCACCTGTTAGCCATTCAAGTACTCTCCTCTGGGTTATGCCAGCTCTAACTTTGCCTTGCAGATGCCCCCAGTTCTCAAGTCCCTTTGAAATGTTCCCTTGTAATGGCTAGTCCTTGATACTAGCTACTCACAGAAATTCCTGTTCTAATGCCTTCGAAGGAGCAGTGTACCCCAGTTTTACCTTAAACAACTGCGCCATACAACACACAGCACCTGCAATGAAACAAAAACAAGTTTATTTGAGGGGAAAAGAGATTCCACTAGAAACAAAAGTGAATGATGACAAATGAATGGTTATAATACCAAATAAAATAATAAAACATGAACTAAGGTTTATGCTTATTAATAGCTACCTTTCTGTGCTAACAAAGTAGGCTTTCCCCACGAAGTTTAGTCTGCTGCAGAACTTAATGGTTTTACAGGAAGCTGGATCCAATCTTTCATGAAAAACACTCCTGCTCAACAAAATGTGTCCTCACTGAATGGATCCAGAATGCCTCACCCCACTCTGTTTATAGTGAATCAATCTTTTACCTTTATTCATAGGCTGGGTGATCCCTTGTCTGTTACAGTGTTGCTTTTCTTTACCATCTAGTAGTTTGTTTGCAGTTGTCTTTGATGGTATTGATTGGCTGTTCTGGGTTAGGGCACTGGTAGACAATTGAGCCTTTCATTACCTGACTG
The DNA here is from genome assembly GCA_007922175.1 of Pelusios castaneus. Lineage (NCBI taxonomy): Eukaryota > Metazoa > Chordata > Testudines > Pelomedusidae > Pelusios > Pelusios castaneus. The sequence continues at coordinate 1,094,868 of ML686135.1, read as the reverse complement.
ATTGAGTGGCAGAAACTTCCTCTTGCGTGAATATGCTATCACAGGTTAATATCACTTCTAGGTGATTTGTTTTTAAGCTTCAGCTCATAAGGACATAACTTCGATATACTTACATTTTTTCCCCTTAATTATTACCCATATATACATCACAGAGCCAAGAAGTTACCAACAACAGCCTGTTGCAGTGGAGCATAGTGCTGCAGGAGTAAGAGGAAACAGGACATTGTGTACATAAAGGGAAAAAAGTGCATGATAACAAGAGGCCCCATTCAGTAAAGAGGGCCCAGAACTGATGTCTGTTGAATAGCCAGGAGCTAGACCTACTGCATCAGTGTCAGAGGGGGAGGTGTCACCAGCCAGCCTGGGGGCAGAAGAGTGGGGTCTCTGGCACCCAGGAGGTCATACTTAAATTGGCACACACCATCGGTGGCAGGACACCAAGTGAGGGGTCTGCAGGCCCATGTCCCCCTCTCTCCCTGCTGTGGGGACGGTGAGGCAGGTGTGAGAGGCTCTCTGTGGGTCCCCTTTTATGCCCAGGTCATAATTGGAGGACACGCTGGCTGTCTGTGAGCTGTGACAGCTTGTTCAGTGGTGCTCCTGCTCTCACATTTCCCTTCAGCTTCCCCTCCCCTCCCTACATCCCCCACTCACATACGCCTCTGCTCCAGCCTCCTTCCCACAACCCCTTAACTTCTCTGTCCCCTAATTCCCCTGCATTGCCTTATCTGCCCTCCTGCTACCCACTGCCCTTTGCCCCCCTCCCATCATGTCCTGCCCCCTTCATTCCCCCCTCATTTCCTCTTCTGGCCCCTCAAACCCATGTTCCCCCCCCTCTAGCCTAGTCCTCCCCCATCCCTCTCCAGCCCCCTTGCAATCTGGCTCCCAGGAGCCAGAGCAGGCTGCATCTCCCATGCTGTAAAGGAAGGCAGCAGCAACAGCTTGAGGAGTGGGGAGGTGGGGGTGGGAGTGGAACTGCAGTCAGCTCAGCTGGGAGCAGCGTGGAGCCAATCCTCTCCCTTCAGCTATGGGGTGTGACCGAAAGGCTACGCTACCTGGAGCATGGGGGTGAGAAGGTCTCTCTCATATTCCCTCCAAGCAGTGCCTGCTTGGGAGCAGGAACAGCCAGCCGGGGATGGATTTTGGGGGGTTTCCCGTTAGCCTGGGGACCTGTGCTTCAGCCCTGAAAGCCCGTGCATTAATTTGGCCCTGTTTTCTACTGTCATCACAGTTTCTTGTAGATTCATCCTTTTGGGGTACCATAACAACTGGGAATGCCATAGGGCTATTAGATTCTATAATTCCATCCAACTCCAGCATGCTGTTTAGTTCTGTCTTAATTTGTCCCTTCACGTTGCCTGTTGTTGTGTAGGTTCTGCTGAGCGCTGGTGCGGGAGTGTTGATGTTATGGATCACTTTGTCAGTCCAACTTGACTTGTTGGAAAACACCTGCTGGAAGTGTTTCCAACACAGCCATGGTTTCTAACCTCTCATCTGGGCTTAGTCTTTTCCATATATCATTGTTTTCTGTAGGTATCCCTGGGTCTCTCCAGCACCAATTCTGAGTGTTATGACTGCAGAGCATAAAGAGACCTGCGGCAGTGAATGCCAGGCAACTGACACCACTTTGTGCTGCTGAACTAAAATAGCAGTGTAGACATTTGGGCTCCGGCTGGAATCCATACTCTGAAAGCCAGTAATGGGGAAGTGTCTCACAGCCCAGGCAGCACTCCAAGTCTGAATGCCTACCTTGCTATTTTTAGCTCCACTGCGCAAGCCGCCCAAGCCCAAATCAGTTGACCCAGGCGCTGATACTCGTGACCACATGGATTTTTCTTTTGCTGTGTAGTTGAATATGCACCTCCTTGCAATGTATCATAGGCACAACAACAGCTTTATCGCTGTTGTAAGTCTTCAGTCTACTGATGTGTGTAGGCAGCCTTACCTGCACATTATAGGTCACTTCACTAATCCTTTCCATAATCTCAAAAGGTACTTCCCATGAATTTTGTATTTTGTGCTTTTTCACTGATTTTGAACAAATTTATACTAACCCCACACCCAATCATCTGATTTCTGACAAGGATTTCTGTGATACCATCCTGACTGCGAAAAAATGATAGTCTAAGCTAAGGTGTCGGGTGTAGAAGATTACATGGTGGGTGTAGATGCAGAAGGGCTCTGGGTGGCTTCTCATTGTCCATTACTTAGTGCCTAATGCAGGGCCCACTGAAGAAATTAGAAAGACTCCACTTGACTTTTATGGCCTCTGGATCATCCCCAAAGAACTTGGACGACCATTTAACTCCCTGTTACATTAGTAAACATTTTCTGATTAACATAGTATCTGATTCCACAGGCCTTCCCGTTCACTCCCTTTTGTGTGTTTATAAAAGAACCTGAGTTGATCTGTTTTTTTTTTTTTTTAAACTACATATAGTGGGAGGGACAGCCCTTCAGAGACAATACTGATCTGCAGTGGTGGAGGTTATAAGCACCTAATTAGTCATCCTTTATATTGTTTTACATTTTTACAATGCGCAAAGACAGACCCTGTATATACACTACTTGGGTTTCTGTACATTATGTACAAGACCTGGAATGCTGTGGTGTGTAACTCTGCTTGATTGTTTACAATCTGCGTAAATGGAATTTACTGTATTTGTGACCTTATTAAAAAAAGAGTGCAGCTGCTTCACCTTGTGCTAATGACTAGTAAATGAAATGCTAATTCACTTTGCAGCTTTGTGCTGCAAAAAGCAGGTATTCAAATTCTTTAATTAGCACCCAGTTTGCACACTAGACTGAATAACTCCCCTAGTCTGACAATTTTTAGATATCTTTGCTAGGAGCCAGCTAATTATAATGAAGCTGCTTCTGTCCCTGTATTTGAAGTGTCCCTGTTTCTAATATTAACCTGTGTTTTCAGGGACTTTGTGCTCGGAAAGTTGTGAATGATCTTTAGTGGACAGGATAAGAGATCAAATGGCTTGGCATGTAATTGGTTAACCTGCTTAAATACATAAGGATACTTGATCCCCACCAGTGCATAGACTAAAAGTGAACAAAACAGAAAAGTACCCAATCACACGGGAAGTGAGAGCTGTGTCTTCATGGTGTGCTCCTTCCTAATCTCTGTGATGGGGCAATCCTTCATGCAAAATCCTGTTCAGGGATGAGAGACAGCAACTCTTACAGGGTTGTCCATAAATCTATTGGGATCACCCAGTCACTGTTGCATTACTTGGATTGCTTTTCTCATTATAGAAATAACCCACGAGGTTGGCTTGGGTCAGCATTAATGGTCATGCTCCCGTGCAAATAGGAGTCAGGTGAAAGTTGGGAACTAAACTGGAGACATAGGGCATCTCTGGAAACATTCCCAGGTCTACAGGACTCTCTTGAGCCCTGTACAGAAGTTTCAAGACAGCTACAAGTTTTGGGACCTTACGTATTTTCCATTACAGAGGGTAAATTCTGCCACCACAACAGTTCTTTGAAGAAATTAGTCCAGGAGAAAGGACCTATCTGGTCCTGTGGTGGTTTTTCTTGTGCAAGGGAGTGTGTGGCCATTGACTGGTCAAAATAAACAAACAAACAAACATACCCAAAACAATAGGATGTTGTTTGGTTCTGGATTTAGATTTTTTTGCACATTCTTCCCCCCCCCCCCCCAAAAAAAAATACTCGGTGCTTAAAAATGAAAATCTAAAGGCAATTTGTAGCCCTTCCACCAATAATGTTTGCATTTCATTGTTTTGAAAGAAAAAAGTGCAATAGATCATATTTTTGCCTCTTTTTCTGTATTGAAAGATATTAAAATCCTTTTTTGTAAGGTACTATGGGCAAAATCCTGCTTCTATTGAAGTAATTGAGAGTTTTGCATTTACCTTTATGTTACAAGGATTTCACCCTAAATGAGAACAAAGTTTTATTATTTATTCATTGCATCTGTAGTATTCCTTCCTAATAAATTGATAACCCAAACTCACATTCAACTCTATTTGAGTAAATGGGACCTCATTCAGACATCAGTACTACACAGTTTTGTAATGTGGTCCTATAACCCAGTATATAAACTCTATTCAAAACATCAGATTATTCTAAAAGGGGTAAATTTAAAGTGGCTCATGAATTTTCCATTGCAGTTCTGGCTCTCTCTGAGCATGTGCCTTTCATGACTATAAATAAGGTTATTCTCGGTGCCATTGTCAAACAGTATTGGTGCATGGGAGTTCTCTCTTATTTTGTAGACTTACTATTGTGTGCTTAGTTAAATTAATAGATAGTGTTGGGACCATTCATTTGCACTTATATCCAGAGAAAAACACCATTCTAAGAGCTGAGGGCTAATGAGGAGTGCGGAGGGGTCTGCATTTTAGAGAACAAACTGTGCGCAGAACTTTATAAAATCCCTGCATTTTTATTATAGAGGCCAGATCTTCAATTAGTATGAAGTATGACTTCCGTGGAGCTATCTCAGTTTACATCAGTCTGCCCCAGATGAATTTTATATACTTAATCTTTTGAAGTTTTCTGTAGGCCTTGTTTTTTAAAAAAGTACCTGCCCATTCCCTAAAGCTTTTTTACACACTTAGGGCTCAGGCTGGAGTTTTCTATGGGCATTATTGCAGTATTGCCAACTCCCAGGGTTCTAAAATCATGAACCCTCAGTCCAACAGAATCATAATATTAGTGCAATATTATATGGTTGGTGATGCTTTTTGTTTTCTTTAGTTCCTGTCTGGCTTTTGAGCCTTTAGGGTTCATAGTTTTCTCTACCCATAGTGGCTGGGAGCTCTGTAACTGGGAGCTTTTGGTGCTCTGGGCTTTCCCCAGAACTCCAGGATTCTTCTGCCACCCAGGGTTGTTAGGCGCTCCAGGTTCCCCTGCTGCCTACAGTGACAGAGAGCTGGGGGGGTCCCAGCTTGGCACCCCAGGATTCCCTTGTGGCAGCTAGGCATTCTAGTTTCCCCACCCCCACTCCCAGTGGTGGCTGGGAGCTGCGTGGTCCCTGCTACTTATCGGTGGTGGCTTCAAACTGCGGGGCTCCTGACTCGTAGCAGTGGGGCCCATGCAGCTCCAAGCTGTGGAGTCCCTCCCCCTCGCAGGGGCTTGGCACCAAGGGCCTGCACTACCTGCCCTGCCTGACATCAGTACGGTGGTAGGTTGGAGCTGCAGGGTCCCCACAGATGCTGAGAGCTGCTGCCCCCGGTATCTCTGGGACCTCCTGATTGCTCCACAGCCCTCAGAAACTGGCGGCTTCTGTCCCATTGCCACAGGTCACGAGGCAGAAGCTCAAAAGGATAATTTCACAGGGGTCTCTGGAAGTTATGGAATCTGTGACAGTCTTCTATAGCTCAGTCCTCTCCACCTCCCTCCTCCCCACCAGTTGGGCTCCCTTTGTTCTGAGGCTGGACTGGGAGCTACAGCCTGATGAGGAACCTGCTGCATGTCTTCACAGGAGAGGCAGCTCCAGCTGAGCAGGGCTTGACATGGGTTGATGACCTGGTATTTCTCCATACCTGTGATAACTAGACTTCTGGTGTCTGGTAGATACATCTCATTGGACACTGCCAGGTCCCCTTTTCAGCCAGACCTTCAGGTTAAAAACTGGGCACCTGGCAATCCTCGGACTCTGCATTTCCCGAGAGACTTTAGTGAGGCTCTGTGAGAGTGCAGGGCACATCTACACTGAGCTCTTTACCACACATTGGCCTTATTTAGAGCTGATTTCTGTAGCCCCTGCACTAGCGTTCATCTCTGAATTAGGCTCTGAGTATCGTCAGAGTAGAAGCCTCAACTTCCTCCTGGATTTTTTTTTTTTTTTTTTTTGTGAATAGCCACCAATAACCTTCATACCAAACATTACACAATTGCCATAAAAAGGTGTGTTTTGTTGTTTCCCAATACATTATTATTGGATAACTTTAAAAAAAGGAATTCAGCAGAGGCCCTGAAAATGGGTCTACCTGTGTGTTTGTAAAGCACTTCACACATACTGACCCTGCTCCTCAGTGGGGCCTTTGGGAAGTACCATAATCAGTTAGTAAATAATTATAATAATCCCAGTGGTCACTAAATTCGTAGCTTTACAAAAGGGGTATGTATTATGGGTGGCATTTTCCAAGGCACTCAGCGTTGTTTCATTGAAATCAGGGGAAAACTCCCAATGACTTGACAAGAACCTGAAGATTTTGGAAATCCCTTTTTTGTTTTTTGTTTTTTTTAAAGGAGTTACACAAACACTTCAGGGTAATGGATCTTGGAACCACAAAATGAAGAGGAAAAAGAGTGATAAGCCAAAAGCCTGAAACATATTGAAGCATATCTTGAAAGGATGAATTATTTATTTATTTTTATTTTATTATTGATAATAAACAACTAATAATAAAAGAAATTAAAGGAAGCCAATGCCTAGAGAAAGTCTGTGCTGTAATCATTTGCTGGCCCAAATGGAGATCAAAGACATGTATTTCTAAGTTTTGCCAATAATAGCAATACATGTGCAATTCCTCTTTGAAAGTAGATCACACATACACAAACAAGCCCACATTACATATGTCATAAATTACAACAAACACATGGGAGGAGCTGAGGAATAAATCAAATTATGGATGCCAAGCAGAAATATGTGTCTTGCTATGAAAAACATGAGTCTGTGAAGTCTATTTGCATTGCTCAATAGCTCTGTTGGATATAAAAAAAGCTACATCTGGAACGCTGTTGTTGTTTTTGGATGTTTAGATGTGTTGCTTCTGGTTGACATGTGCTGGAGGGCAAGAAAAAACTAGCATAGCTCACTGAGCACAGTTTCATAAAGAGACATCTTATTCTGAGAAGAGTAACTCACCATTGATTTCTACCTCTGTGCTCTTCTTCTCCAAACTGTGTGAATTAAATAGAAGTTAACAAAGCCTTCCCCTACAAACAAATTGTATTTTAAAAACCTGTTCTTTTCTCAAAACTGTGGCTTAAAAAATACAAAAATCCCAAATCCAGGAAATTCAAAGCTGAGGTTACACTTAAAAAACAAACATAGGGAAGTATGGAAATGTATAAAATTGGAACAGTAACTTGGTTGTGGAAGGCGGGGAGCCATCTCTTTTTATTTGTGTAAACAAACTGTACTTTAGATATATGAAGTGAATATCGATGAACATACAGATACAGAAAAGGCCATGAAAAAAAGCAAGATTAATAGCTAAGAGGAAAAGAGAAACTTCAAGAAGAGACTGAAAAATACAAGTTAAGACTGAAAAAGCCTAACAAATGGGAGTGTAAAGAATAAGAGGGAGTGAGAAAATAATACTTGGTATAGAAAAGCTAAATTTAATTGCTCTTTTTACTCTCTTCCAGAATACAAATACAGAACCTGATTTAACTAAAAAGCAACTGCCTTAGAGAAATGACAGTAAATATTTCCATACACCAGGCATTAGTTTGCAAAACTTTTAAGTTTCAGAGTTTTAGGGCCTGATGCATAGTTAGGGCCCTACAATTCATAGTTCATTCTAGTCAATTGCATGGCCATAGGATTTGAAAAGTGGTCAGATTTGCAATTTCAACCACTTTCATCTGAAATTCTATGGTGTTTTAATATGGGAAATAGGGTAGTGGGGTTGCAAACCTGTTCATAGGGTGATGGCACATCCCTGTCTTGTAGACAACCTTTATGGTCATTTATACACAATGAGTGGTCAACAATGACAGGTCATTAATCACTCTCTTGTCACTAATCCAAACCATCTGTCCACCAGGTTTTGGTCTCCAAGGCACCTGTGGTCATCTCTGAACTGGTTTGGAACAGAACAGGCAAATATGTGGCCAATCTCTTTAAATGAGGTTTTTATAATGACTGCGATGCATCTGCAATCAACTTCAGACTTTGTCTGATATCATTGTCAAGTGCCCAATGACTTATTTCGAAGGGGTCTGCCAGCTAAGCACCTGGCTGATGATGATGCCATTAAATTGCAGGGTGCATTGTGCATACGCTGAACAGGATTGCTTTCCTCACTTCTGTGCTGCCTTTAGGAAGATGAGTCTGATCTCTCCCATGCTCCTGGGAGTACACTAGCATGGGAATGACTGGCTGGACCCTGGCTGGAGCGCTCCCAGCAGCACAGGGAAGATCAGATTTCATGGGAAAGGGCCAGTTTCATGATCCAGGATGTGTTTTTCACAGCCATGAAGTTGGTAGTTCCCTATTCATAAGCCACTAATGTCCAAGTAACTCTTTCCATTGACTTCATTGGGCTTTGATTAATGCCATAAGTGAGGCATGTAGCTCAGTCAATTTTTATAAATGATTAAGCCCTACCAGGTTTGATCCTTTGCCCATTGAAGATCAGGCCAATGCTCCCATTGATTCCAATATTGCAGAATTGGTCTCCATATGAAGAATCAAAACTGCTCTTACTGTTTCCAGAGCTTTGAATTGTGGTGCTTTAGAAATACAAACTAATCGGAGCTGGGGGTCAGAAAAAAAATCTCCTTTTGATGTGTAACATTGAACAATCACTCATGCATTATTGGGCGTGCTGAGCCCACCTCTGAAGATCTTGATGCAAGCACTGTGAAGAGTAGGATGCTGAACTAAATGATGAATTGTCTGTTCCAGCAGTTCCTAGTAAAAATGTAAGCCAACAATAATAAAAATTCTTTTGAGGCTCTGATTTTTGGATTTGAATTAATCAGCAAAACAAATGCAGCTATCTATAGTGTGTTGGAAATAACTGCTATACATCAGCAAATGCAGTGGTTATTTGTCCTCGGCCTTTAATAGTATTTATTCTTTCACTGAATAAAGCTTCGTTTGATCTAATCTGAACTGAAAGATGCTGAAATTCATACTCTGGTGTGTCCAGCATTGCAGTATATGGTAGAATGGATTTACAAGAGGGAAGCTAAACATAATAACAGTTTTCATGTTAATAGTACTCTGCATCTTCAAAGTTGTTTGAGGACGTTAGCTGCATAATAAACTAATAAAGCCAAATTTCTCATTTCTACTCCTAACTCTCTCTGTCATCTCCCTTGACAGCTTAATTAGAGTCACATTTTTTACACCAGCTATTCCTTCTTAGAGGCTTGATCCTCAAAGGTGTTGAGTGCTCTGGCCAAGGCACTGAAGGATCATAGAATCATAGAATAATAGGGTTGGAAGGGACCTCACGAGGTCATCTAGTTTAACCCCCTGCTAAAAAGCAGGACCACTCCCCCTAAATTATCCCAGCCAGGGTTTTGTCTAACCGAGCCTTAAAAATCTCCAAAGATGAAGATTCTACCACCTCCCTAGATAGCCCATTCCAATGCTTCACCACCCTCCTAGTGAGAAAGTTTTTCCTAATATCCAACTGTGACCTCCCCAGCTGTAATTTGAAACCATTGTTCCTTGTTCTGTCCTCTGTTACCCTCAAGAACAGCCTAGCTCCCTCCTCTTTGGAGCAACCCTTCAAGTAGTTGAAGGTTGCTATCAAATCTCCCCTCAGTCTTCTCTTCTGTAGACTAAATGAGCCTAGTTCCTTCAGTGTCTCCTCATAAGTCATGTGCCCCAGCCCCCTAATCATTTTTGTTGCCCTCCGCTGGACTCTTTCTAATTTGTCCACATCCTTTCTGTAGTGGGGAGCCCAAAACTGGACACAGTACTCCAGATGCGGCCTGACCAGTGTCGAATAGAGGGGAATTGTCACATCCCTCGATCTGCTGGCAATACTCCTACTGATGCAGCCTAATATGCCATTGGCCTTTTTGGCAACAAGGGCACACTGTTGGCTCATATTCATCTTCCCGTCCACCATAACTCCCAGGTCCTTTTCTACAGCGCTGCTACTTAGCTGATCGGTCCCCAGCCTGTAGCAGTGCATGGGATTTTTCCGTCCTAAGTGCAGGACTTTGCACTTGTCTTTGTTGAACCTCATGAGGTTTCTTTCGGCCCAGTGTTCCAATTTGTCCAAGTCTCTCTGGATCCTGTTCCTGCCCTCCAGAGTATCTACCATTCCCCCCAACTTGGTGTCATCCACAAACTTACTAAGCACACAGTCTATTCCATCATCAAGATCATTAATGAAGATGTTGAATAGAACCGGCCCCAGGACCGACCCCTGGGGCACTCCACTCGTTACCGGTTGCCAACCAGACATCGAGCCATTGATTCCTACCCGCTGAGCCCGTTGATCTAACCAGTTTTCGATCCACCTTACGGTCCACTCGTCCAACCCATACTTCCTTAACTTTCCGACTAGAATGGTGTGGGAAACCGTATCAAAAGCCTTGCTAAAGTCAAGGTATATCACGTCAACGGCTCTTCCCGCATCCACAAATCTAGTCATCTCATCATAGAAGGCAATCAGGTTGGTCAGGCACGATTTGCCCTTGGTGAATCCATGTTGACTGTTCCTGATCACTCTATTTTCCTCCAAGTATTTTCCTCCAAGGATGTACTTAACTCTAAGTGTGTGAGTGGGCCCACTGAAGTCAACTCAGCATCTGGCAGGATCCAGCCCCTTCTTGCTACATTCTAGTTGGTCTCCTCATTGTCCTTTATCTAAACTACCTTACACAGGCCTTGTACACACTGCAAAGTTATTGCGCGATAATGCTCTTTATCGCGCAATAACAGGCACAGCGTCCACACACAAATCCATGTTGTTGTGCGGTAACAGCCGTCTTACCATACAACATGTAAACCACCAAAACGAGGGTGGTAGCGGCTACCGCGGAACAGCTGTTCCGCGATAGTTCGTGTGTGTATGGTTGCCGCGCAATATGAAACCTCCGGAAATGTCCTAGAGTTCCAATTCCATCCCTTCTGCACTTCCTTCTGTACTCTGTGGCTGTGACATGACTGTACCCGCCCTCCCATCATTCCCGGGAATTTTTGAATTCTTCACTCTTCCTGTTTGCTTGGTGTGGAGTGCAGCTGCAGCTGTGTACTCCAAGAGCAATGGCGGTTCAGCGCAGCAAACGTGCCCCAGTCTGGACCACAGCCGAAGTGCTTGATGTCATAGGCATCTGGGAGAGTCTGCTGTGCAGGCACAGTTACGTGGCAGCAGGCGGAATTTCAATATTTTTGGCCAGATTTCTCGGGCCATGGCAGAGAAGGGGTACAAGAGAGACACTCTTCAGCGCAGGTCGAAGGTGAAGGAGTTGCGGATTACGTACCACAGAGCCAGAGAGGCAAACCGGCGCTCCGGCTCAGTGCTGGCTACATGCCGATTTTACAAGGAGCTGGAAGCAATCCTGAGCGGGGATCCCACAACCACCCCAAAAGCTCCTGTGGACACGTCAGCACCCCCCCATGAAAAGGATACCAGAGCAAATGGTGACGAGCAATTTGTCGACGAGGACGTGGAGGTGGAAGATGACCTGGAGGGTGAAAGCGGTGCAGCCGACTTAGGGGGCCAGGAGCTGATCTCCACGCCACCTGACACGTGCTGCCCAGATTCCTTCTCCATACTGTCTTCGGAGGTAGTAGAGGGGAGCTCTGGTAAGCTTCATCAGAAGTGGCTTCTATGCTAGCTGGATAAGCTTTGCGGGCAAATGAAGAGCGGACAGGAAATAGGCGTTTTGAGTTTCATTCTTTCTTTTCTTTTTTGGATGGGGGCATCTACCCCGCATTACATGAGCAGTGCATCAATGCATGCTGTAATTGCCAAGAAATCCTCTCCATTGAGATCACTGAAGGTGTCCTCGATGTACTTCCACAGCCTCCTAGTTAAATTTGATGGGAGAGCAACTGTTTCCCCTCCCCCATAGAGGGATACTCTCCCTCGCCAGTTGCAAAGCACAGCAGTGGGAACCATGGTTGCGCACAAGCCTGCTGCGTACGGTCCTGGCTGAAAACCAGTGACATGCAGGATATGCATTCTGGCTTGCAGAGGCACTCTAAGAAGCGAGATATCGGCTTCCATGGCAGTGCCGTATGTGAACTAATCGCTCAAAGCACTGCAAATAGTTCACGGAGCTGTGTGTCTTGTCTCGGCAGCCCAAACCTCCCTTTGCAAAAGCCCTTTCAGTCCCCGGCAATGCCCTGTCCTGTGGGCACAGCGGACAGTGGTGGGAGAGCATATTACCGGCTCCTTAACCAAAGTGAGAACAATAGCACTACTTATAATATTTCATTTTTCCTTAGAAACAACCTTTCTGTTCAGAAAATGTTGAAACAGAACTTTTTGCAATTTATAAACTTTTTTCATAAAATCTTCAAATCAAAATATTCACTGAAACTGACCTGTTCCTATATACAGATTTAATGTAGATTAACTGGCCTTTTTCTGATGTGGGGAAAAAAAAAAAAGAGAAAAATTTGGGCATAAACCCTATTGAATTCAGTGAATGTTAAGCTCTTTTTTATGCATAATCCTCAATAGGGATTCTTTCCTAAATGTGGCACGTTGTAAGCTCTGGCATGACTTTTAATAATTATAATAATAGTATTACTTAACCTTCTTGATCAACCTTGCTATATTTTTTTCTGTGAAAGTAGTATTAAGTCACAATTACTTTAACATAATTCATGGAGTTTTCCTTATTTTGTCCTGGGTACATACGTGCATACTGTGAGCTAGAATCTGACCTCAAATGTTTATATGAATCAATTGCCTGGAGGCAAAAATCTGTTCTGTGAGTTATGTCTCCCAAGATATATTGTCAAGTAGTCCTGCGCAGCAGACTACAGAATATGCGGCTACTTGTCACTGCCTGGAGCCAAAGAGGAAAGATAAAGAAGCTACAGGTGGGAGATATGTGTCAACACAGGATTGAAATATGACCAATATTTACATTTGTTCAGTATAACCTAATATAATTGGTATTTAAATGTTTGATTTTTTTGATTGAGAAATGTCTTGTAAGATAAGAATGAATACAGATTAATAATGTTCATAGATTGTATAATAAATAAAACATGAATAATCTCATATATTGGAAGAGTCTTTTAAATAAACTTATTTACCCTTCATATTTCCAAATAGCTTTTGGTAACATGCCAATGCCTCATTCACTAGAGCATTACTCCAGTTTTATGCCCATGTAATTCCATTGAAATAATTGAATTTGTGTTGGCATAAAATTGGAGTAGTATAGTGCTGAATCAAGCCCTAAATGCCAACTTTGACATCGTAAACAATTACATCAGAAAACAATTGCAATGTTGTCATAAGCATTGGACTGCTCACCTTAGGGAAGCTCCTTTGTGAGCAATAAGCTCTTACTCAGATTTTAAGGCCAAGAGGGACTGTTATTGTCATCTGGTCTGACCTGTTGTATTACGCAAGCCATCAAAGTTCACCAAGTGACTGCTCCATCAAGCCCATAACTCCAGGTTATGCTAGCTAGCTAGCTAGAGTATGTTTTTAATCCAGTTTTCATGTAAAGACTTCAAGCAAAGGAAAATCTGCTACATATGCAGGTAAGGTTCCCCTCCTTCACTCCAATGGTTAATTGCACTCTTTGTTAAATAGTTACATCTTATTTCCAGTCTGAATTTGTGTAGCATCATCGTTGAGCCATGGCAGCTTATGATGCCTCAGATCTTTATATTTGTAATACTACCAGAGGAAACTGAGGAAGAATCCTGGCTACAAACATTTCTTTTAGTGAATTTGGACTGTTGTGAAAGACCCTCTTCCTTTAAGTAAAATTAGGTGAGGTTGAATGTTTAAATGTAGGCTAAGCTAAGCAAGTTTTTACATATTTACTATAGAACAGTCACAGATCTACACTTGCTGTTACAGCCTAAACACTGGAAAAAAGTGGGACCAAAATATGAGTGAACAGATCATTAAGATTTAGGTCCCTGTTTCTTCCTCTAACCTCAAGGTCTGCTCTACAGGTAGTGATTGCAGAGTGGGTGCACAGCTGTTCCTCTCTTCCTCCCCCATCCTGGCCATCCTTAGGATCCAATATGGAACCAATTCACATGGTTTATAAGGAAGTTATGAGTCCTGACTCCTGCTTTACAGGGAGTTGGAATTGGGCTAAAAGAAAATAGTAATTGTTGAGGGGGAGAGTCAAATGGAAGTTAATAGTTTTAATGTGACTTTCAAGGAGCAAGCTATAGATCTAGAAATAGCTAAGAGCTCCCGATGAATCCTATATAGTGTGTTTAAAACAGTGTGATTTTTTTTTTAATGAATGCCTCTGGTATAGCTTATAGAGGTGACAATTTTCTGACATTGCCTAACCTGCAGGTGGTATGATACAACTTTGGCAGACAGACATCCCTGTGTGTGTATTATGGTATGTGTGTGTTCTGCAGTGCTGGAAAATGTTAGCATATGTTGTCAATTAGTGGTTATGAGAGAAATGCTGCTTTTACAGAATGCCAAAAAGGATGAAAAATAGAAAATGATATCATCTTGTTTACAGGGAGATGTAATGAAATTCAGACATTTGCAAAGATTAGTGATTCCAAGATCAGATGGCTGAAGGAACTGTCGTCCAGCTATTGTCTCCCATTATGAAAATGATATGTCCCAGTGAAAGAGTGTACAATTAGTAATACCATGTCCCTGGCACTGATCTTCAAAGCCATGTGTTAAGTGTCCTGTGACTGTTATTATTCCATAGGACTTAATTTTGTTTGTTTAATCCCTCATTATATAGCACCCCATAATGTCTAAAATTTTCTAGATGTTCATTTAAATAGACAACTTCTGTATTTTGGTCTTGGTAAATAACTCTCTCTTGATCTAATAAAATTATAACTTTAAGGCAAAAAAATGATCTGACTGTATAAATGAACCTAAGGATCGATGACCAGTCATCACGCTATTCAGACGATTTTATTTACTCTGAGGGAAAACAGTCACCGCTAGCATAGTTGAACAGGGCACTCTCGCATCAAAACTGGTTCTGTGCTGCTGCACAAGAGGGAGGGCAGCAAATCTGGGGTGGGGTGGATTTCTCTGCGCCATGAGATATGTCCCTTCACACCCATGCACAGAAAGATTTAGAGTCCGGTAGCCAGGAGGAGATGATTCCTTCCAGCCCATCTCCTAGTTGAGTTGTTTGCGGTGTAGTCTGGGAAGAGATTTTAGCCTATATTCCTTTTTCTCTTCTGGCAGATTGGTGGGTTAGATTTGACCCTGCCCTGTGGAATTTATAGCTCAATTTGACATCACACAGCAGGGAGTAAAAATCACAGACTCGGAGGGTGATAAGGAAAGTTATGATATTCGTAATTCATGTTATTGTTTCTTATTATTAAAGAGTAGTTTTAAACTTCTTCTAGGTTTGATCTATAAAAGGAAAGTCCACAAGACAATACTGAGGATGTTTTAGAGTGGAAAAGAATTTGGAATTTTACCCAGCTTCTTCCTAAGGATTAAGTTGACTAGGAAGTATTAAAATTGCCTGTGGTGTTATGCCCTCTTGCCTCTATGAAGTAGTAGATTTGAAGACCCAGAAGGGACTCCTGTGTCTGACATCCTGCAGAATGCAGGATATAGAATATCAATTGATAATAGAATGTGTTATTTGGTTTTTTTTTGTAATTCACATGTTGTCAGGTAACATTGTCAGAATCAGGTAAAGATATGTGCTATAACTGTTGGAAAGGAGGTAGTGGAGGTTGAGAAGGTGAACTGAGTTAGTGGGTGTTGAAAGAGAGACAGTGCAACCCAGTGGATAGAGCACTGGCCTAATGCTCAAGTGCCTTTGGTTCAATTCATGGGTTAGCTACTGGTTGTCTTGATGACTTTAGGCAAGTCAATATGCCAACTTCTACTTCAGATTCTCCATCTGTAAAATGAAGATATCACTTTCTAAAGTGCTTTAAACTCTGCAGATGAAAAGCAATGTATAAGAACTAGGTGTTACTCAGATATTCCAAGGTCAGAAGACCATTGTGATCAAATAGTCTGACCGCCAGTATAACACTTAGAACTTGCTCAAAATAATTCCTGGAGCACGTCTTTTAGAAAAAACATCAGTCTTGAGTTCAAAATTGCAAGTGATGGAGAATCCACCCTTAGTAACTTGCTTCAGTGATTAATTACTCCAAGGGGATGGGGAGCGCTGAGCAACTCATTCTCCTACCTGGGTTATACTGGCAGGTTTTGTTGTTGGGACCTAAACTCCATGCCTTCCCTGCTTTCTGGAGCCCCATTCTGGAGTCTGCATTTCCCACATACATTTTGTTCCTAAAGTTAACATGTGTTACGAAGCAACTGCCCCATACCTCTTACCCTCCCTATAAAATACCATCCCTGCCATGCTGCTATACATGAACGTAGTTATTGCTATGTACTCATTTATGATAATGATCTCCATTAGTGGCAACATTCATTAAAATGCCACGGGCAAGATTCTGAAATCCAGTTTCACTGTGGTGGTGTATAAGGACTGTAATTTCATCATAAACTGCCAGCAGAGTATGGCCTTGTGTAGGAGAAGCACCCTGTACTTTGCTTGGCTCTCCTTCTTTGGTAGGGTTGTGTTGGGAGCAGGAAGAAGGTATAGTGGTGATCCATTAAAGATCTCATGCCATTGGTGTAGCTTAGAGCTGACTGGCAGCAACTGCAATAGCAGGACCAGTCCCCAGAATTGGGATCTGTTAGTCTTCTGGTGCAGGAAGAACACCATATCTAGTTTCCTTAAATCTTAGACAGGCATGTTAGGGTGCTCATCTGAGGTAGCTTTGACTTATGTCAGATAATTGTTGTGCTGTTACATTTCCTCAGTGATTTATAGACTGTTATCATGATATCACTCAGCGATATTTCAACCATGTATCCACTCCTTTCCTTTTGCACAGAGGAGGAGTTGTAATTGTAAGGAGGAAATAATCATTAAATGGCTGTGTTTCTCATGAGGTCCAACAGGGACTGGCTCTTGGTTCTCTGCAGTCTGATGTTTTTCTTAAGGACCAGGAAGAAAACATAGACTTATCACTGGTAAAGTTTGTGGATGACACAAAAATAGGAGGAATGATAATGAAGAGAGCAGATCACCGAAACAGTGATCTGGATCCTTTAGTAAACTGGGTGCAAGCAAACAATATGTGTTTTCATATGTCTAAATGTAATCAAGGAACAAAGAATGTAGGCCATAGAGGCTGGAGACTCTATCATACAAAGAAGTGACTCTAAAAAAGATTTTGGGGTCATAATGGATAATCAGCTGAACATGAGTTCTCAGTGTGATGCTGAGGCCAAAAAGGCTAATGTGATCCTTGGATGCATAAACAGGGGGAATGACTTAGAGCAGAGAGGTTATTTTATCTCTGTATTTGGCACTGATGTGACTGATGGTGGAACACTCTGTCCAGTTCTGGTGTCCACAATTCAAGAAGGATATTGGTAAACTGGTGAGGGGTCAGAAAAAAAACCATGAGAACGGTGAAAGGATTAGAAAACATGCCTTATAGCAATAGACTCAAAGGCTATGATTACACTAGAAAAGTTGTCGACTTTTGTTATATCAACTTTAATAAGGTCAACTTTAAGTTGACTTAACATCGACCTTATTAAAGTCGACTTAACAAGTGGCAACACTTTAAGTTGACTTAGTCCACTTCGTTAAGTCTACCTAACTGCCCTTATGTCAACTTAACAAAGTGGACTTATGCTTCCACACTGGGCATAGGTCGACTTAAGGAAGGGTTAGTTCAACCTAAGGAGGCTTAAGTCGACCTAATGAGTGGTAGTTATTAAGTCGACTTAAGGAATTTCTTAAGTCGACTTAATGAAATCCTAGTGGGGACGCAGCTTAATTTAAGTCGACTTAAATTACCAGTGTAGACATAGCCAAAGAGCTCAATCTATTGGTTTTAACAAAAAAAAGGGCTAAGGAGATGACTTAATTACAGTCAACAGTATCTCTATGGAGAACAAATATTTAATAATGGGCTCTTCAGTCTAGCAGAGAAAGGTATAATACAATCCAATGCAGGAAGTTGAAACTAGACAAATTCAAACTGGAAATAAGGTATACATTTCTAACCGTGAGAGCAGTTAGCCACTTACCAAAGGTCGTGGAGGATTCTCCATCATTGACAAGTTTTAAATTAACACTAGATTTTTTTTTCTAAAAGATATGTTCACTGAAGTGTTTTTGGAAGTTCTGTGGTCTGTGTAATGCTGCAGGGCAGATCAGAGGATCGCAGTAGTTCCTTCAGGCCTTGACATTCATGGATCTTGGAAAGAATTTCATTACCTCTGAAATAAATGTATCTCTGTTTCATTCTTATTGATTTCCTGTTGCTACTTGTGGCACAATAGTGCAAGTAGCTTGGGCATACTGTTTTCCTCAGCAATAAACCATATGACAAACTGCCGGGACTTTTGTCTCTTAATTTGTATGGGAGATGCATAAAGCCTCTCATACATTATTACTTTAATTACTTAAATTAAAAATGTTGGTAGACAGCAGTTACATGAAGAACTTGGATAGCAGAGCTGTTTTATGTTTGACACACAAAGAAAATCAAGTACCTAGTACTAGATAAAATTCTTATGGATAACATTAATCAACCTTTATTAGCTTGGATCTATATCAGCTTGTGCTGTGAACCTGTCAGCTCTCTCAAGTGAAGCAAGATTTGGTCTGGTTGTTACTTGAGGAGATGGGAATGGGAGATGCCTGGGGAAGAACTAGGTACCTTGATGCTGTTGAAAATTCCACTGGTGGCACTCTTCTGAAAGACAGTACTAAATCAATATTGGGAATGTTGCCTGCAATACTGGCTTTTGGATAAGAAATAAAACCAAGGTCCTGGCCACTTGTAACCATTTCCGGTTTCTGTGCAGAACAGAAACAATGTCATCGTAATGTCTTGGCCAAGTAATACTTCTGGATAACCAAGGTAAACTGTTCCAGTGCTTCACCATCCTCCTTGTGAAAAATCTTCTCCTAATATCCACCCTAGACTTCCTCCACAGAAGCTTGAGACCATTCCTCCTTCTCCTGTCATCTGCCCCCACTAAGAACAGTCTAGATTTATCTTCCTTGGACCCCCTGTTAAGGTAGTTGAAAGCTCTTATCAAATCCCCCCCCCACCCCCCCACCCACTCTTCTCTTCTGCAGACTAAATAAGCCAAGTTCCCTTAACCTCTCTTAAGTCATGTGCTCTAGCCACCTAATCCTTTTCATTGCCCTCTGCTGGCCTCTCTCTAATTTGTCCACATCCTTTCAGTAGTGGGGGGGGGGAGGGGGTACTGATCAAAATACTGTAGATGTGGCCTCACCCATGCCAAATAGAGGGGAATAATCACTTCTTTCAGTCTTCTGGCAATGCTCCTAAATGCAGCCCAATATGCTGTTAGTCTTCTTGACAGCAAAAGCACACTATTGACTCCTATCCAGCTTCTAGTCCACTGTAACCCCAGGTCCTTTTCTGCAGAATTGCTGCTTAGCCAGTCAGTCTGTAGCATTGCATGGGATTCTTCCATCCTAAGTGCAGGATTCTGCCATTTTTCTTGTTGAACCTCATCAGATTTCTTTTGGCCCAGTCCTCCAATTTGTCTAGGTCACTCTGTTTCCTTTCCCTACCCTCCAGCATATCTTCCCCCATTTTAATGTAGTTGGAAAACTTGCTGACCCAATCCACCCCATCCTCCAGATTATTAATGAAGATGTTGAACTAACCAGCCGTAGGACTGACCACTGGGATAGTCTGCTCAATAATAGCTGCCAACTAGACATTGAGCCTGTTATTCTAGCCACTGATCACTACCTGTTGAGCCTAGTGATCTAGCCAGCTTTCTATCCATCTTATAGTCCATTCATACAATCTATATTTCTTTATGTTGCTGGCAAGAATACTGTGGGAGACCATATGAAAAGCTTTGCTAAAGTCAAGGTATATAATGTCCATCACTTTCCCCACATCCACAGAGCCAGTCATTTCATCACAGAATGCAATCAGGTTGGGCAGGCTTGAATTGCCCATGGTTAATCCATGCTGACTGTTCCTGATCACCTTCCTCTCCTCCAAGTGCTTCAGAATGGATTCCTTGGACCTGTTCTATGATTTTTCTGGGAACTTAGGTGAAGCTGACTGGTCTGTAGTTCCCCTGCTTATGCTTCTTTTCCTTTTTAAAGATGGGCAGTATATTTACCTTTTTTCAGTTGTCTGAGACCAACCCTGATCTCCATGAGTTTTCAAAGATAATGGCCAATGGCCAGCTCCCTCAGCACTCTGAGAGGCATTCCATCCTGCCCTATGGACCATGTGTATGTCCAGTTTTCTTAAATAGTCCTGAACCTGTTCTTCAACCACTGAGGGGTGCTCACTTCCTCCCCATATTGTGCTGCCCAGTGCAGTAGTCTGAGAGCTGACCAAGTTGGTGAAGACAGAATAAAAAAAAGCATTGAATACTTCAGCTTTTTTCCACATCATCTGTCACTAGGTTTCCTCCCCCATTCAGTAAGGGGTCTAACCTTTCCCAGACCACCTTCAGACATGTTAACTTTGCCTGTTACCCTTCACATGCTTTTGCTGGCTGCAACTGCAATTGTACTTTGACCTTTCTGATTTCACTCCTGCATACTCTAGTAATATATTATTCTCCTCCCTAGTCATCTGTCCAACTCCCACTTTTTGTAAACTTCCTTTTTGTGTTTAAGCTCACTGAAAATTTCTCTGTTAAGCGAAGCTGATGTCTGCTATATTTGCAGTTCTTTCTGCACATCATAATGGTTTGTTCCTGCACCCTCAATAAGGTTTCTTTAAAATACAGTCAGCTCTCCTGGACTTCTTCCCCACCGTGTATTAGCCTCAGGGGATCCTACCCAGCTCCCTGAGGGAGTCAAAATCTGCTTTTCTGAAGCCCAGAGTCCCTATTTTGTTGTTCTACTTTCTTCCTTTTGTTAGGATCCTGAACTCAACCATCTCATGCTCACTGTTGACCAGGTTGCCATCTACTTCTACATTCTCTACTAATTCTTTTCTGTTTGTGAGGAGCAGGTCAAGAGGATTGTGATGCCTAGTTTGTTCCTCCAGCACTTGTACCAGGAGGTTGTCCCCAACAGTCTCCAAAAACTTCCTGGATTATCTGTGCACTGCTGTGCTGCTCTTCCAGCAGATGTCATGGTGATTGAAGTTCCCAATGAGAACTAAGACCTGTTTTCTGGAAACTTCTGTTGGTTGTCTGAAGAAAGCCTCATCTTCCTCATTCTTCTGGTTTAGTAGTCTATAACAGATGTTCACAATGACAGCATCCTTGTTACTCTTGCCTCTTAACTTTAAGGCAGAGACTCTCAACAGGCTTTTTTCCAGTTTCATGCTGGAGCTCTGAGCAATCATACAGATCTCTTACATATAGTGCAACTCCTCCACTTTTTCTCTTCTGCCTGAACTTCTGGAATAATTTATATCCAGTCATTTGAGTTACCCCACCAAGACTATTAGCACTTATTTTATTTAGTCTTAAGTAACCCCCCTAGACATGCTAATTCCTGCTAATCGAGAAGGGATAGAAAATTAAATTTGTATTTAGAGGTCTCTGATACAAATTCAGTGGAAACTTTTTATGGCAGATAATGGTAATACATTGCAGGTTGGGAGTGGTGCATTAAGTCTGTTTGACACCTGAGTTGCCTCAGTCAGTTTGTAACCCCTTTGGGGTTTAAGAGAGCATGGTCCCATTAACCCTTTGCCCTGTAGGGGGAAGCACTGATGATGCTGGAAGGAGAGAGTGCTGTTTGGGGGGAGGGGATGAGAGTGAGGGTGTGGCTGAAGCTGGAGGAGCAGGGCTGCAGCGAGAGGCATGGTGAGGAGAGAAGCAGCAGAGGCCCTGCCCAAAAGCTGGAGAGGGACACTTGGTGGCCCGTACGGGGATAGTGCAGTATACAAACCTCTAAGTCACACACCCTGGGTCTTCCTTCATAGTGAAGAGAGAGACTACCTGAGTGATTGTCCTCTGAGTTAAATAAAAGAAATAAATAAAAAGAATGGAGACAGGATTACTGGAAGACCTTTGCTGAGGGGCACAGATCTCAGTAAACCAGGCTGTGCTGGTGTCAGGGTTCCCAGAAGATATAGAACCCAATGAAATTTAGGAGAGCCTAGATGCAGTGGGAATACTGGGGAGAGTGAAGGTCCACACCCGTATTTACAGCCGTGAAGTGAAGAGCATGGTAGCACTATGTACTCACTCCAAAGAAGCAGACTTTGATAAGGTGCCCAAAGAAGTGCAAGTGAGCGGTACCCCCTGGACAATTCTGGGGGCAGAGCAGTCCTCTGCTGGTGCACCCTTGTTGCTGGAAGTGGATTCATTGGCACAGAAACTGCAAACTCTGATGGCAGATGAGAAGCGGACACGAGAGGAATTAATATTGGCATTAGGAGGAACTCCAACACCCGCAGCATCTGGCCCGGCGGAATGGACAAAAGAGTTGGGGAACGCTCTCAAAGATGTGCTGAGGCCGATGTATGAAAATGCACCCTATAAGCGCTTACGTTCTTTCTCAGGGCTGACACCTGTACCCTCAGGGGAAGATGATTATGAGACCTGGAGGGATTTTGCAGTGCCTCTTGTCCACGAGTGGGAATGCTCTGATGCTGAAAAACGGAAACGGGTACTTGAGAGTTTGAAGGGACCTGCCATGAGGATTGTCCAAGCCTTGAAAGACTCCCAACCAGTTGCAACAGTGCAAGACTATTTAGCTGCTCTTGAGAATGTCTATGGCAATACTGATAGTGTTGAGGACCTGTATTATCGGTTCCGCCACACCTATCAAGGGCCCCATGAGCGTTTGTCAGATTTTGTTAGGAGACTGGAGGATTTACTGCAGCAGGTAGTACGGAAGGAAGGAATCCCCACCAAACACATTGATTCTGTTAGGTTAGACCAGATCCTTCGGGGCACCCGACAAGATGGATTGATGCTGTGGCGACTGCAACTGAGGGAGCGGGCCCCAAACCCATCTCAATTTCACAGTCTCATTCGAGAGATTCATGAGGAAGAGGAGCGATTTTTGCTGGCAGATGCAGTCGTGCCACCAAAGAAGTCTGGGAATTACATCACCGCAGTGCTCGGAGTAAGGGGAGGAGACCTCATTAGTGGCAGCAGCTCTGAGAGATTTGACCCGAGAAGTGGCCATGATGAAAGTGCATACTATGCCACCTAAAAAAGGGGAAAGTAGCCCAAGGGGCAATAGACCGAAAGAGGGGTTTTGTTACAACTGTGGAAGAGATGGACACTATGCCTTGGACTGCCAGGAAAAGATGGATCATGCACGCGTATCTCAGAAATTGCAGGAAGCCCTTAGGGAGCTTCAGGGAAACGCCAAAGGGGCTTGGAGAAGGAGCAATCCAAGACCCTGAAATTCCAAAGCTCCCCAGAAGAAACCACAGATCAAGGTTACCCTGATGGACTAGTAGGACCCCAAGCTGTAGTACCCATCCATATAGAGGGACGACTGTGTGAGACATTGCTGGATAGTGGATCACAGGTCACCATCCTTTATGAATCTTACTATCGAGACCACCTGCAGCATTTACCCTTGCATCCCCTATCCTGCCTAACAGTCTGGGGAATTGGTTGTGACTCTTGCCCTTATCGGGGGTATATCCTGTTAAAGGTTCAATTTCCAAATGATGTTGCTGGAATAACTCAAGAAATAGAAACACTGGCATTGATCTGCCCAGATCCAAAGGGAAGAGAATATACACCTTTAATACTGGGGACGAATGCAAACCTGTTCCAGAGATTAGCACAAAAGTGTCAAGAGATGGCGGGCAAGAACTATCTGCAGAAGTTGCCAATGCATGCTTTATGTAAAGCCGCATACCAACGAATGGACCAAGAGAAGACCAAAGCTAAATCTTTTGGAAAGGATAGTTTCTGGTTTGGGGATTCCCCTATTCCTGCTGAGTGGAAGAATTGTCTGTGTGAGAAATTAGTCAAGAGGAAGACTGTTTTCTCTATGCATGAATGGGATGTTGGGTGTGCTCATGATGTGGAACACCATATCCGGATGCAGGATGATCGGCCTTTTCGAGAGAGGTCAAGACGATTAGCCCCTGCTGATATTGAAGATGTGAGGCAGCATCTACAGGAACTGTCCCAAGCCGGTATCATTGAGGAATCCAGGAGCCCTTATGCATCGTCAATTGTTGTAGTACGAAAGAAAAGTGGCAAGGCGCGCATGTGTGTTGATTATCGTACTTTGAACCGGCGGACAATCCCTGACCAATACACAGTGCCCCGAGTGGATGATGCTTTGGATAGTCTGAATGGCAGTCGCTGGTTCTCTGTCCTTGATCCCGTAGTGGATACTATCAAGTTCCCATGGCACCAGAGGACCGGGAGAAGACAGCGTTCATCTGCCCCTTGGGGTTTTACCAGTTTAATCGTATGCCCCAAGGAGTATCAGGGGCTCCAGCCACATTTCAGCGACTCGTGGAGTGGGTGGTAGGGGACATGCACCTGTTAGAGTGCCCGGTGTACCTGGATGACATTGTAGTGTTTGGACGCACTTTAGAAGAACATGAAGCTCGGCTGTGCAAAGTCCTGGACCATTCGGAAGAGGCTGGTCTCAAGTTATCCTTAGACAAGTGCATCTTCTGCCAGATGTCTGTGCGATATGTTGGACACATAGTGTCTGCAGATGGTATAGCTGCAGATCCAGAGAAGGTAAAAGCAGTAACCACCTGGCCAAGGCCCACCACTCTCAAGGAACTACAATCATTTCTGGGATTCTGTGGCTATTACCGCAGGTTTATAAAGAATTTTTCCCATATCGTGCATGCACTCACGGAGCTTACCAAGGGATACCCTCCCACAAATAAGAAGAAGGGGAAGTCACCCGGCATCAGTATTTTAATGTGGGAGCACCTTTCGGAAAGCGCTGGACTTCTGAATGCGAAGAAGCTTTCCGTAATATCATTCAACAACTTACGCAGACACCTGTCTTGGTGTATGCTGATCCCACCCAGCCGTATGAGCTCCATGTGGATGCAAGCTACACTGGGTTAGGAGCTGTACTTTATCAAGAGCGTGAAGGCAGACTCCGACCAGTGGCTTTTGCAAGTCGAGGCCTCACACCACCTGAAAGAAACTATCCTGCTCATCAAGTGGAGTTCCTGGTGTTAAAGTGGGCTGTGACAGAGAGGTTTCATGACTACCTCTATGGTGCACAGTTCGTTGTAAAGACTGATAATAACCATTTGACATACCTTAAGACAACAGTGAAATTATCTGTAGCAGGACATCGGTGGCTAGCAGCACTCTCTGCCTATGATTTCACTCTACAGTATCGTCCCGGTCAAACAAACATAGATGCAGATGCCTTGTCTCATCAGCCTCACTCTAAGGACTTATCACCCAGTGATTGGATGCATGTGGGTACCCCTGAATTGAGAGCTTTATGCCAACGGGTCTCTGTTGTGGAGGAACACTCCACAGCCAGTGGAGAGCGAGCAATTGACTGCCTGGGGGCGCCCCCAGAAGCCATACCCATAGTCTACTCAAATTTTACTAGAGTACAAGATACTCAGCTGCCCAGACTAAAGGATCGAGATGTGGAGCATGCTCAGAGAGCCGATCCACGGATGACGGATGTCCTTTATGGATTGGAAAGGGGAAAAGATCCCAAGAATATCCAGGCAAGTCACCCAGAGGAGGTCCTTTTGCTAAAGGAATGGGACCGCCTATTGGTTCGAGGTGGACGACTTTATCGAGGGCAGAAGCATTCCCAAAGATCTCACCCAAAGCAGTTAGTACTACCGCAAAAGTACCGACACGGTGTGTTGGAGGCCTGCCACGATCGAATGGGGCACCTGGGAGTAGAGCGGTTGGAGGCCTTAGTTAAGGCAAGATTCTATTGGCCCCAAATGGCACGTGACATCACCCACCATGTTCACATCTGTACTAGGTGTATCCGACGAAAGATACTGCCTAAGCAGGCAGCTCCACTTGTCAACATCACAAGTTCAGCACCCATGGAGCTTGTCTGTATGGACTTTCTGTCACTAGAGCAGGGGTCTGCAACCTGTGGCTCTGGAGCCACATGCGGCTCTCTGGCTGCCCCCTTGCGGCTCTGGGCTCCCCCAACCACCGGGGTACCCTACGGGCAGCCCATGCCTAGTTCCAGGCTTCCCCCCCCTGCATAAGGGGACCCTGCAGCAGAAATCCTGGCTCACCTCCTTGCACCTCCCACCAGGAGGCTACACCCATTGTGGCTCTCAAAACACTTTGTTATTGAAGGAATTTTCAAAAATGGCTCTTCTTATCTTTTGGGTTGCAGACCCCTGCACTAGAGCCTGACCGCCGGGGTACTGCAAATATCTTGGTGGTAACGGACCATTTTACTCGCTATGCTCAGGCTTATCCCACAAAAAATCAGAAAGCTTCCACAGTTGCCAAGATCCTGTGGGAAAAGTTCTCTGTTCACTACGGGTTGCCTGTGAGACTACATTCAGACCAAGGATGGGATTTTGAGAGTCGATTAATAAAAGAACTTTGCAAGATCATGGGAATCAAAAAATCACACACCACCCCTTATCATCCACAAGGGGATCCGCTGCCAGAACGATTCAACTTCATGCTGCTCAACATGCTGGGAACCTTGGAGCCTCAGCAGAAAAAATCTTGGAGTCATCACATAGAGCACTTGGTACACGCCTATAACTGCACTCGCCACGATGCAACTGGATACACACCATAAATGTTGATGTTTGGTCAAGAGGCCCGACTGCCAGTTGACCACTGTTTTGGAGTGTCTTCAGATGGGGCACTCCCCGAAACATATTTGGAGTATGTGGCTCACCTAAAGGATCAGCTGAAGGAGGCATATCGAATAGCAATGCAAGCCTCCGGTCACCAAAATCAAAGGAACAAATCACGCTATGATCAACGAGTGAGGCAACAGGAACTTCAGATTGGTGATCGAGTGTTGGCCCGAAATCTTGGATTACAGAGAAAGCACAAAATTGCAGATCGTTGGGAATCAAACCCATATGTCATTGAGGAGAAACTGGGGGATCTACCAGTGTACCGGATAAGTCCAGAGGGCAGTCGTGGCTCTACCAAAACTCTCCACCAAAATCACCTGTTACCTGTAGGACAAGTACTCTTCCCCTATGAGGAGGTTTCCACAGATTCTGAGTGCCCCGGCCCTGCGAGTCGGACACGATCCCAACGACAAAAATATACTAGGTCCTTGCGAAAACCCAGCTCCTCAGAGAGTGAGGATGAACTAGGGTTCAGCAGATGTTCTCTAGGGGAGGTTTCAGCCATACCAGATCTTCCTGCCATTGCACAAATCAATGGGGAAGGGGAAGAACCCACAGTAAATGTCCCAGAGGCCCCACTGGCCAAATCTGCAGGGACCCCCCAAGAGCCTGATGAGGAAGAGGACTCTATACCCCAGAGAGCCACTTTAAATCCAGATGCCCTTGATTTTATACCTCAAGAATCCATCATCATGCCCCCATGTTCAGTGGCGCCACCTCAATCAATACCTGACAGCCAGCCTAGACGTTCCCCCAGGGAAGGGAGGCCCAGGTGTGTGCTGACATATGATCGTTTAGGGGAATCCAGTGACCTACAAATCTCTGGGGTACCCCGGAGAGTGAGCTGCCTCATGGGAAACCTGTTCCACCCCTCGGGGTCCAGTGGGTTGGATGACGGTGATGCTTCTGACCAATGGGGTCCTTGCATTTTCTGCTGGGAATCCCTGGACTAAAACTACCCACCTTGCTGGGGACATCAAGGATCCTTTCTTTTGGAGGGGGGAGAGTGTAACCCCTTTGGGGTTTAAGAGAGCATGGTCCCATTAACCCTTTGCCCTGTAGGGGGAGGCACTGATGATGCTGGAAGGAGAGAGGGCAGTTTGGGGGGAGGGGATGAGAGTGAGGGTGTGGCTGAAGCTGGAGGAGCAGGGCTGCAGCGAGAGGCATGGTGAGGAGAGAAGCAGCAGAGGCCCTGCCCAAAAGTTGGAGAGGGACAGAGAGCTGACCAGAAACACCCAGGACAGGAGCCAGAGGACACTGTGCCAGGGAGCAGTTGCCCGAGGACAGACTGGAGCTGGACCCAATGACACGGCTGCCCAGGGCTGCGGGGCCGTGAGTACGAGGCATGGGACTTGGCCTGGGACTTGGGGGAGGCTCTAGATACTTAAGTGGGGCGGGCGTCGCTCTGTGGTCACAGAGAGCAGCAGAAGGGGTACCGGAGGGTTTGTTGGGGACACTTGCTGGTGCCGAAGATGACCAGGAGCAACCATGACTCAGCCCGGACTGGAACTGTGCTGGGATCACTGAACTCAGAGCGCAGACGCTGTGCTCGCTCACTGTCTGCCCTCAGCCTGCAGCACCCCAGGGTCTGCAAGGCCTGTGCTAATTACTAGCCTGCTTTCCTGCTGCCCCATCTCCCCTGTTGTTCTCTCCTTCCTCCCTCTGTAAATAAATCTTCCCCGTTCCATTATTCACTGTGCTGTCCCAGTGTGTGTGTGTGATCACTCCGGGGGGTTTGGAACAGGTGCCCCTGGGGTGTTATCAGTGCAAGAGCTCTTGTACTACCCACTCATGGGATGGTCAGCCAGCAAACACCCCCCACTTACAGATGCAATCCTGGGAACTTTCATCTTGCAAAGTTCAGTGCACCCCCACCAGTTAACTTACCTTTGTCCGTCAGTTTAACAAAGAAATTGATATGCATCAGCTTTGGCTCTCTGTCAGGCCTTATACACATCCTCATTTAACATTGCACTGCTTTAGATGAAACAAACACAAGTTTATTGATCACACTATGATTTTAAGTGAATGAGTCAAATTCATATGAAATCAGATAATTAATTGGCCAAGATAACCACAATCAAATAAAAGTAGCATTCTAAACTAAGATCACTGTTTGTGATGTTCAGCTTACTTACAGGCTTGGCAACTGATGAATTTTAGCCAATCTCTGCCCTGTAGGTAGGTGTCAGTCCTTGATGTTAATTAGAAGCATAGACAGTCTTAGCAGCTGGGCAGGTGGGGCAACTGCCCAGGGCCCTGTTGGGGGGGGGGGGTTGACAAGCTGCAGCTGCAGAGGGTCATGGCGGGAGCCCCGGAGAGGCCAGCTGCGGGAGGGTGCCTGGGGACCTGGCAGTGGCCCCGACAGCAGCTGGCATGGGAGCCAGGGGCCTGGTAGCAGGGCTGGGGCAGCCCCTGCAGCGGCTGGTGGTGGGGCTGGGGGCCTTGTGGCAGTCCCAGCAAGGCCTGTGGAGGGTGGGTGGGGGGGCTTGGAGAAGCCAGCCATGGGAGGGTGGCTGGGGACCCAGTGGCAGCGGCCTCACCAAAGCCAGCGTGAGCACTGAGGGCCCTGCTGGGGGGGTCCCAGTGAGGCAGGTGGGCCTGTGGTGGCCCCAGCAAGGTTGATGTGGGGCCCAGGGAGGCCGGAGAGGCCAGTGGGGGAACCGAGAGGAGACCAGAGAGGCTGGCAGAAAGAATCAGGGGACCGCAGTGGGGACCCCCGGAAGAGCCGGCTCAGGGGTCCCTGATGAGGCCGGTGGGGATGGGGGCTGGTGGGGCTGGCAGGAGTCATGCTGAGCGGGGGCAAAAGTCAAGGATGGGGCCACCATCCTTGACTTTTGCCTGGGGCCCCAGAATTTCTAATACCGCCCCTGCTTAGAGGATGGAATCCATGGAAAGAGCCTCAAACAGCTCAAGGTGTCTCTCCTTCTTAAACCCTTCGACCCCAGGGGACTGATCATGTCTGCAAGGGGTGAGATCTTTCCCTCTTGAGCCAAGGTGCTTAAGCTACTTTGTTCTTGTATGCATGCCTTCTCTGGATGTGTAAACATGGCCATGTTTATCTGCCTCTATTCAAGCCAAGTGAGATACGTTTGGGGACATATTTCATATCTGCACACATATATGATGTTTCAGGAAATATGTTACCATAACAATAATGTAGGGCATACCATGAGCATTCTGAAAATACTTTGCATTAGACCATACACAACTGTAAGAGTGAGCATGAATGATATACAGATGACATTACTAGGGTATATGTGGGTTGCAGCATGTCACAGGGACATATAGGCTAGAGGAAGACAGCTTCCTAAGGTGCACTGTGTAATCATTTAATAGATTAGCACTGTAATGGGTTCTCCTGTAATGAATCCCTCTTGCATGAAACGGAAGATGCCATTCCTTTTTGCAAGAACAGCAGTGTGTTGACTGTTTGATAGTCTCTTCCTAATACTTAAAATTCCTGGGAGGATTGACTGGGACATTAAGGACATGTTCTCAATGTCCTGCCTTAGTTTTTAGTATTCAGTCCTTTAAGCTAATAAGAGTTTTCCAGAGGGCAAGAGTATGCTGGTTCATACCTTTGAGTGGGAAACACATGAAGCCTCCATTTACGGCGCTATGTAGCAGCCATGCACAACAGCAGTGTCTGTGTTTCCCTGCTAGTGCTTCTGACGGTACAAGGCACCCAAAAAGGGAGAGGAAGGAGGCACGCCATGGTTTGGTTCCATCTCCACACTGCTGTGGAGCTGGCCAGGCGTTCCTTGGGAAATGTGCTGGAGCAGCTGGAAGGATATAGCAGTGGAAGGAAAGCAACTTCAACAGACCATCCAGTTCTTTGTGGATCCCATTAGAGAACAGTATGAGAACCTCATTTATAATCTATCTGAGTCCTTTGTGGAAAACTCATTCGACTTTTCAAAATGAGTTGGACGGGTCAAAAAATAATAGAAAAGTTAGCATTTTCTATTACATTTTATAGATTTTTTTTTTTTAGAATAATTCCTTTTCAACTCTCAAATTTCTATAGATCCTGATGGTAAAATCCTTATTCTATAGGTCAAGTTTATCTATCTACTGTTTCTATGAGACACTAGTTTCCATTGGTCTAGAGGTATCTTATCACACCACCCCAGTGATTCCCCCCTCTTCTTCCAAGGACTAAATTCTGCCTGAGGGCAATGAGAAATTGGTGATCTTATCAAGAGAGAGATTGTTTTGACAAATTGTCCTGCTGAAAAGAGGCACCCTGAATGCTCATAAGGGATGCAAATATACCCACCAAAAATGGCAGTTAAAGCACCAGAACATTGTGTGTGTTTGTAATATTCTTTGTGTTTAAGATATGCAGGACCACCCTTGAAGAAGCAATCTGCATGAACAGAGCAGCTCAATCCTAGTTTGTATGAGGAAGTCAACATGTTTCAGTGGTTTCAGATTTGATGGGAGTGAGAATCAATTCAGTCCCAGCATCATCGGTTAGGGACAGGGAGAACCTCTGTGTGCATATCACTGGGCAGTGTTGCCCTCTAGTGGCTGAAGCCTGTTGCTTTAAATTAAATATTTAAATTGTGTTTTAATTTATTTTGGTGGATCTCTGTATGTTCACACTGGCATATATAAAGCCATAAGAGATGACAATAGTTTGTGGCCAGAAGAATGCCCATATTATATCAGTGAATAGAAACCCTGAGGGCATTACCCAAGTGTGAAAGTTCCCCTATTGTTAGTAAGTAGTACCTCTTCTAGAGATTTCTTTCATTGTGGTACTGGAATTTTTAAACAGCAGAGCCATGCAAATTGGAAAAAAAAACCATATTAATCTTCTGTCAGTGACAGAAATAATTATTCTCTCATTATGATTGGAATGAATAAGTCCTAATATTAGCAGCTGCTCCTATTTACATACAGAAGCTCATTTTGAAGAGCTGTCTGTAAGTAATTTTTGATGGGCATAGCCAATGAACCATCGCAACTATCAGGAATGCATTAAAGTCAGTCCTGTATTTCCAGCTACAGTATAATGTCTCAGGGAAATGTTGGAATAGTGAATGATATGTGAATCAATTTGAGGATATATACCCTGAAGGCTGTTAGCTACATCCCAACATTTCAAGCTTCCCCAGTGACAGTACTTTATCTCTCTTGTGCAGTAACACAGCAGAGCTAAAAAATGACTACATAACTGAATGTAGGGTGAATCTTTATTTTTCTGAATACAAATAAGATTGTCTACCGGGGGTAATAAAGAACTTATGGTATTTTAATTTTATTGTTTTAAGAGCGCTAACACAAAATAAATATAACATTGCCCTGATCTTTAAAAGAAGACTGTTTTAAACTGATTTCCTTTTTTTACTTACATAGGCGTGATTTTTTATGTATATAAGCATTTTCTGTCATAACTACCATTTACAAAATCAAACTCTGCTTCTGTAGAGATCAGTTAAACAGAATGCTGAATTATTCTTGCCTATTGTTTCCTATTTCTAGCTATAATATTTCCACCCATGATACTTAGCAATTACATAGCACTTTCCACCTTTAAAAGGCTTTACCAACTTAACTTACCTGCTTCCTAACACCACGGTGATGTAGGTATCTAAGCGGAACTGGTCCCACTCTATAGACAAGGAAATAAAGATAAAGAGGTCCATGGTCCCTGGGTCAATAAAAACAGAGCAGCTCTAACTTGCCAATAGCCACAGTTCGTATCAGAGGCAGATCCAGAATTATGATGGCCACAGGAACTGAGTTAATAATAACATCTTGAAATTCTTGAGAGTTATTGCTTCCTTTGCTTTTCCCAGTGCATCCTTTCTTCTCTGTGTTGGTCTCCTGGCCAGATCCTGTGAAGGCTTGTGCACAAGCTTAAGGATGCAGCTTGTGAATACCTTCATTAACTTCAGCTTGACTGCTCACAGTGCATAGAATTTAACAAGTGAATAATTGTATTTTGCCAATTTTAGATCCTGTTTCTGTTGGAGCCGGGGCTGGCTTATACATCTACTGTGTCAGTAAGTGCCTTACTAGGGGGTTCTAGTCCTACTTCATGTGAGTCACATTCTTTTGCACAAAAGACCGCTCAGCCCTCAGCCTCTTCTGCAGCACTCCCCTATGCATGCCATGCATGGACACACTGTTTTGTTGTATTTGAAAGTGGAGGACAGAGGACAGAGGAGTCGATTGTACATCATCCATGGGGACTATTCAGAAAAGACTAATAAAATCTGGCCCTGTTATCTTTCCTGTGTAGCCCTTATCCCTCTACCTCTAGGTTCTAGGATAGCTGTGGCTCAGGGCATTCCTGATAGGACAACTCCATCGGAGGTTGGCTGACAAGGATGCTGATGGCTAGAGCTACTGCAAAGGCACAAGTCACAGTCTGCAGGAGTCTCCTGAGATTGATGCTGATCATTGCAGATCTGTCTTGTTTGTCAGAGGGCCCAGAGGCAAACTCCATTTCCCCAAGGGAGATGGACTTTTTCACAGACGGGTGATATGGGCCAATAGTTAGAACTCAGAAGTTCCTGGCTCCCAGTTCCACGCACAACCCACCATAACTGTGATTCACTGCTGTAGCTCCTGCCTCATTGGCAATGTTTGTAAATAACTTCAGCTTAGCTCTGTGATGTACATTTAATATTTTATGGCTTTAAAATGCCTTGTTTTGGTTGGGGCCCAAGGATATGGACGGTGCAATTTCTCTTGTAGTAGACACTAATTAATGGAAACTGCTGCTGCTGTAACAGCACATCCTGCAGAGCAAGAACAGAGCCATGAATAATTCAGTACATTATAGGAAGAGTGGGTAATAATATAGGCGCTTTTTCAGCCATTGGGTCTCCTTCATTCCTGGTGCAGGGCTAGGGTGTCGTGGATGGCCACCTAATTTTCCTTCCCTGTGTACCACAGATTGGTTGATACATTGCTGCCTCTTCTTACGTTTCTCATCTGATGTTTCCATCCTTATTGTCTTCCCACTTTTATATGACTTTCTTTTGGACTGTATGGCTCTCACTTTATTGCAATGCAATGTATGTCATGATCATCTGGTGATCATGGGCATTGTTCAGAAACCTGTGTGAAAAAGCTGTGTTGGGAAAACAATTGTTGAATGAGCTTAGTAGATTGGACAAGAATATAACCAGGATCCAGGGCAGAGGGAGAAGAATTGATGTAATACATTTTCCTACTTCTTCCTATCTCCACCATTTTGTCCGGTTAGGGAGCATGTGGAGGTGTCAGAGAGGGGGGAATGGGGACATCCATAGGAAGGTTGCCCTAAATTAGATCAGACCATGGGGACTATTTTAGTTTACCTTGCAGAAGCCCCAAGTTTGTATAGAAAACAATCCTTCACTGGCAAAGCCATTCTGGCTGGCCAATCAGGTCTTTATTTTTTATTTATTCTAGAAACCAAATGCCTTTTGTGGTCTTGTGGGTTTGAGGAAGAAAAAGGAAAGAAGGAGGAATGAGACTAGACAGTAGAACCTTTTCCATTCTGCTTAGGAGGAATTGCTTCTATGGCAGGTACAGTTATTTGTGTGAGACAGGTTATAGAAGTCAGTCGTGATCACTAAGTCTCATTGAATGAATGTGTATTGAGTTCAGCTCCTTGTTCGGGGCTTGTTGCTTTTACAGGAGCTCTGTTGAGCTCTGCTTTTTTCAGCATGGTTAAGTTCTTTCTTTGCATCTTCCATCTTCCCTCTGACTGCTGAGAAATTTTCCTGATGATCTCTCTTTTTCCAATGTTAAAATAAGCAGTTGCCAAAACATTTTTGTCAAGCATGCTTAGCCACAGGAATACTAATTGTACAGTCCTGATGCCTCTGAAAGTTCAGATCTCTCCACCTCTGCCCCATCTCAAAGCATTTGTGCCTGCTGCTCAGTACTGTATGAGACTTATGTATCAGATCCATACCCTGCTCAGGACTGGCAAGCTTTCTTCTAATGCCTTGAACCAATCTCTGCCTATCTATAGCCGGAAGCCAGTGAGCATATAGAGAGCACGATATTTGAATGTGTGGTGAAATTCCTTTGGGCTGATGGTGTCTTTTTATTTTTATTTTTTTAAAATAACATACTACTTGCAAAACAAACAAGGAATCTTGTGGCACTTTTAAAGGCTAACACATTTATTTGTCGCATGAGCTTTCATGGGAGAAAATAACACTTCATCAGACAAATAAGTTCTCCATCTTCAAGCGTCTGACGAAGTGGGGTTTTCTCCCATGAAAGTTCATGTGATAAATAAATGTGTTAGTCTTTAAAAGTGCCACAAGACTCCTTTGTTTTTGCTGAAATAGACTGACACGGCTTCCCTTTTGGTCCAATCTGTACTTTGTGATCTCAGTATGATACCGGATAGTTGCAGTGAGTCAAGTTATAGAAGTAGGCAGTATCTGGGCATCTGCCAGTGGTGAAATGGTAACATTTTTGCTGATGTGCTGCTTTGCCAAAATGCTTTAGGTGTCAATTTTTCTAAAGCCAGCTCTTTTCCGCTAAGCAATTAAGAAAGATGAAAGTAAGGGTGATCGGGTGATCACAAGGTCATTTACCAGGCTGGGAGGACCGGTCACTCCAACTGACATCAGGCAATTAGAATATGACCCACAAGCAGAAGAGACTGTGGGCTTGTGCTGCTCAACCGTTTTTTGGGCTCATATATATTATAAGTAAATGCAAGTTTTTCATAATTTCCCTGAAACAAAAGCTGCTTGAAGCCTAACTCAGTAGTTACAACAAAGAGGGTGTTTTGGTTTTCCGTTTAATGTATTTAGATTGCCCACTATCTTCTAGGCACTTCCCAACCGCCTCTGTTGAGAGAGCTCAGAGTCTGAAAAGATTAGAAAAAGTATCCCGGGATATTTATTTTTCTACTGAACATACATTTGGGACCCGATCCTGCAGCCTTTTAATCAGGTGACTAGCCTTTTTTTCATGTAGTCAATGGGAATTCTCACATAAGGAAGGGCTCCTGGAAATAAGTGGCCTCAAGATTATATTATTACTCATTTATCATCAGCAATGTGTGCTTTTTAAGAATCAGGCTCTGCAATACAAAACTGCCAGTGTAGGTGGTGAAAGAACAGCCCTGCATTCAGTACATTTACTGGGAAATTCGGCGGCAGTTGACGGGGGTAAGTTACGCAAGCTACTCTGAGTAGCTTGTGTAACTCCCATTGACTTCCTAACTTCCCGTTAGCATGCTGTTTCCCCTGTGCTGTGTCAATGAGAAATGTGTTCTGGTCGAGACAGTGCCATGCCTTTTGAGGACGTGTTTAACTGAATCAATTTTCTGGATCGATTGAGTGGGTCTTTGCTGCTGCTCAGTTGATCTGGTTAGATCAATCTGACGGTGGTGAGTTTGCCACCATCAGTGTGTACATACGCCAAGTTTTCTTACTGGAAGTTGAAGTGTGGTTATAGTGAGGAAACACAATAAAAGTGATTTTTGCATAACTGGAAAAGAAATCAACCCACATACTGCCCAGACCTGAAACTACAGGGTGTAAGATACAGCTTTCACGGAGGCCTTCTCCTTTTCCATCAGGTGGTTGTCTCCCCCCCTCCACCCCCAGCCTTCTCTGTGGCTCTTCAGTCACCACTAGTTGTGTTGTTGCTCTGCCTTTGAACATTTGTGTTAACTATGCTAGCAGTATGGACTCTGCAAAGTGCCACAATCAAAGACTGGCCATCCGCTTGGACAGAGGAAGGCTAGTGGTTAGCACCAGGATGGGGCTTGGGAGACCTGAGTTCAGTTCCTCACTCTGCTATAGATTTCCTGTGTGTCCTTGCCCAAGTCATTTAGGCTATGTCTACACTGGCAACTTAGTTCGAATTAAGGAAGCTTAATTCGAAGTAATTTAAGCCTTGGCTACGCTAGGCTTTCATTAGTTCGAATTAAGGGCTTCCTTAATTCGAACTAATAAATTCACTTATACTTTTCGAAGTAAGGGTTAATTCGAACTAGTTAGTTCGAATTAACCCAATGTGGCCATGTTAGTTCAAAGTGAGTGCTTAGTTCGAACTAACCAGCACATTGAACTCAATGCAATTGATTAATTCAAACTAAGCAAGTGCCATGTATGGCACTTGCTTAGTTCGAACTAAAATTTGCTCATTCGAACTAACTAAAATTAATTCGAATTTCCATAAAACAGGAATAAGTGCATTTTCCTACCTCACAGGGATATTGTAAGGAAATGCTTTAAAAGATTGTGATATGCTTAGACACTATGATACTGGGGGACTTATTAGTTCCTTAGAGAGATAAACATATTCTTTGTTTTGTTTAATAAATGGAAAGATCTGATATCTGAATTAGTAACAGAAATATTTATTTTTCAATTAATTTCCACAGTGATACGTTTGTTATAGTTTAAGGAGTAAACAATTTAAATGTTTTGATTTATTAATATTTTTGTTGATAGCAGGAAAAAAAGGTCTTTACAACATGCCTGAAGGTGGTTTATTTGTTCCTTTCTTTCAAGATGTTTTAGCATGGTTTCCACACAAGACAAATGGATAGCTGTCTTGTCTTTCTCTGTGGCAAAAGTTAATATTGCATTACTGAATAATTGCATAAAAGAGAAAATTAAGTCTAATGTGATTATTTATGCAAAATCCATGTTCTCAATCAAAGAAAGAAAAATCTTAATTTAAATAGTACCTAAACTTTGGAATCTATCATTTTAGTAAATGGCCGCTAAGTGTATCATGTGATTGACATTTTATAAAAGAGAACAATATTTTCTCTCTTAATAGAACAGACATGCTGCAACTCATTTTATCATATGGTCAAAAGGAGTTATAGATTGTAGCAATTTGCATTGGTCCCACATAGCAAAACTTTAGTAGACCTGAACTATTAACCCATTGTTCTTTAGTGGATCTGGTCTGGTAATAGCCTGAGGCAAATATGAGTGCTGAACCCAGGATGCTAAAGTAATACAATCAATGACAATCTATATTTAAAAATACTGAGATATATGTTACAGTGATTATGAAGAAAAACGAAATGTGTGTGTTTGTATTATATTGGCAGTAACTTGAGACTCTGACAGTGTTTCCCCCACTTATAAAACGGATGCTCTGGTTTAAACTGTCTGATTTATATATGCTATATCTATATCTATAAAAATAAAGATATAGATATATGTATAGATATATATTTTCACACTGCCCTTAATCAACTATCCTTCTCTATAAATAATTAAATTACGTTTAAAAATGAGCCATCTTATAGAATCATAGGGTTGGAAGGGACCTCACGAGGTCATCTAGTCCAACCCCCTGCTAAAAAGCAGAACCACTCCCACTAAACCACCCCAGCCAGGGTTTTGTCTAACTGGGCCTTAAAAATCTCTAAAGATGGAGATTCTACCACCTCCCTAGATAGCCCATTCCAATGCTTCACCACCCTCCTAGTGAGAAAGTTTTTCCTAATATCCAACCTTGACCTCCCCAGCTGTAATTTGAAACCATTGCTCCTTGTTCTGTCCTCTGTTACCCTTGAGAACAGCCTAGTTCCCTAATCTTTGGAGCACCCCTTCAAGTAGTTGAAGGTTGCTATCAAATCTCCCCTCAGTCTTCTCTTCTGTAGACTAAATAAGCCTAGTTCCTTCAGTGTCTCCTCATAATTCATGTGCCCCATCCCCCTAATCATTTTTGTTGCCCTCCGCTGGACTCTTTCTAATTTGTCCGCATCCTTTCTGTAGTGGGGAGCCCAAAACTGGACACAGTATTCCAGATGCGGCCTGACCAGTGTCGAATACAGGGGAATTATCACATCCCTCGATCTGCTGGCAATACTCCTACTGATGCAGCCTAATATGCCATTGGCCTTTTTGGCAACAAGGGCACACTGTTGGCTCATATTCATCTTCCCATCCACCATAACCCCCAGGTCCTTTTCTACAGCGCTGCTACTTAGCCGATCGGTCCCCAGCCTGTAGCAGTGCATAGGATTTTTTCGTCCTAAGTGCAGGACTTTGCACTTGTCTTTGTTGAACCTCATGAGGTTTCTTTCGGCCCAGTGTTCCAATTTGTCCAAGTCTCCCTGGATCTTGTCCCTGCCCTCCAGAGTATCTACCATTCCCCCCAACTTGGTGTCATCCGCGAACTTACTAAGCACGCAGTCTATTCCATCATCAAGATCATTATTCTTATATTCATATCATCTTCTGCCTACTAGAATCCAATGAACATTAACAAGTCAATGGGTGCTAAGCTCGTGCATCAAAAACAAAAGTATGATTCAATATCAGTTGCCTAAGAGCTTCTTTCTGTTTCCTGGCCAAAGACCTAAAGAAGGTTTGAGCTTCAGATATAGCTTCTGGATGTCAGAGGATTGATCCTCCTTCTCCACTGGCCATAAAGAAAAATCTGCGGTGAATCTTGCTTTGCACTAATCCTCTGGTGTGTACAGATCCTGTCAGGATGACAAGTGGAACACAGGAGAGGGTCTGACTCAGTGCATTTGACAGGTTTTTCTTTTGTGGGGTAGGGAAAGAAGTGTAGATCTCCAAAGCTGACTGTACCGAAGATCTCCACTGATCAGGGACAAAACTGCTGTTCTATTTTATATTTGGCTTTCAGCTAAAATATACAGCATTCCAATCCCAGCTCTTACAAATGATCTGTTTGAACTTTGCCCTTGGTCTCTCTGTGTGTCTTCCACTGTAAAGTGGAGATGACAATACTTTCCTGCCTCCTAGTATTACTGTAATGGTGGTCACATAAATACCTTAAAACAGACAGTTCTATTCAGCCTGGATTTATCCTCCAGGCTAAGGGCAACAGTCTCCTATTTAGCCAGGCTCTTTTATGGAGTATTCTGCACTGTTTCCACATCCAGTACTTCCACTGACAGCAATAAAAAAGTCCATGTGTGGTATAAGTGTATTCTGTGCAGTGAACTGCAGAGAATTGTACCATATGTTCAAATTGGATCAAATACTTTTTTTTCCTGAAAACTGGAGTGGCTGACAGATTACTTGGAGTCAATACTCTCCTTCAATGGAAATTATTTTTGCACAAAGACTTCTTTTTTTGGTCTAATTAAATCATCCTTTACTGAAAAATGATGAGTAAACATTTCCCAGAAAGCAGGTGTATTTTTCTGACCAGAATGCTGGACACGCATCATAATTCTTTTCTGGGGCTGGGTTACATTCTGTGGATTCAGGAATGGGGAAATAGAGCCATAGCTGGCCAAGGGCTTGTAGAGCTAAAATTCTCAGACTGCACCTCAAATCTTTAGTCCTGGTTTAGGGACTAAAGTGCTCTTTTAATAGTTCTCACTAAGGGTCTATTTATGGCGTATGTAGACTCATGGACTCTAAGGTCATAAGGGACTGATACAATCATTTAGTTTGACCTCCTGCACAATCCAGGCCACAAAACCTCATCCACCCACTCCTGTTATTGAAGTCCTCAAATCATGATTTAAACACTTTAAAGTACAGAGAATCCACTAGCAAAGCCGTGTCCCATGCTACTGGGCAAGTGTCATCTCTATTGGCTTGTAGGGAGCCTGAATTAAAGCAAAACACTTTTGCCCCTGATCTTATTTTCCCTCCCTCGACTTTTCTGGTGTACCCATATATGCTAATGCCAGCCACAATTTGTCTCTGGATCAGGACCTTGGACTCTTTTTCACACCAGAGCACCCACGTGGGGGCTTGGATTTTATTTTTTTGTAATTTTTATTAAGATCTAAATACAATACCCCATCCAATTATTAAAAAATTGCAATAGATAATTTTTACATGACTTATGGTGTTACAAGTCAAATGCTTATTTCAGATCAATGATAGCTGAATACTTGACCCAGGCCATGTTATTGCTGTTTAATGGTAGGTACTATTGCAAGTCCTGCCCAGTTTTGTATCATTTGAAAAGTAAAATGATGGATACCTTTATTATTTTCAGGGTTTTGGCATGAACTTAGAAATTATAGGATAAGGTCATGAAATTCTAGTTCTCCAATTTAAGTTACTTTTTTCTCTTTGAATCTTCGGAACAGATGAAATAGCACAAACAAGTAAAACTAGTCTGTAGTTTATACTTTGTCATGTTGTTGATCTTAATTTAACTCAGGGGTGGACAAAATAGGCTCACAGCTAGGCACCAGTAATTTAACTTTTGGTCACCAGAGGGCACTCCTCTATTACATTTTTGCAGTGGAGCTAGGCAACAGGCTATGAAAACTGGTCGCCATGGCGACCAGAAACATACATTTGTGGAGGTTTGGTTTAGTTGGTGATTGGCTTCAGTGCACTGAATATTTACTACTTTTGTTCTTCCTTCTCACAATATGCTCAATATTACAGTATTTGTCAAATAAAATTTCACTCATATATTTGTGGGGCACAGCAGTTGAGACCTCTATATTGACTCAGTGTATCATTTCTGCCTTGATGATTTAAAGGGGGGGAAAAGATGAATGTGTTTTATGGGAGAAAATAATTATGAGTTTTTTCTGAATTCCAACATATAAATCCTGAGCTATTTTAAAAATATGTCATGCAATTAATTATTTCAGTCCATAACAAGCAGTTATTACAATGTTAAAGGGAGACTGTCAGATTATAACATTTATTTTGATAAAATGACCTAACTCCATTACTGAGAACCTCTTAGGTTTTTAAATCTAAAATAATCTTTAAAACATATATATGCCTCATATATTGTTTCTTTACATTTTGCCTTTTTTTCAGATTAAACTGACAAAGTGAAACATCCGTCTAGTCATCAGTCTAATTTCTGGCTCTTGAATAGTATTGCTATGCTTGTGTTTCTGACAGAGTAAAGGAAAGGTTAATAGGGTGCAGAATTTCACTATAAGAAAAAGTAAAAGCTATTTTGTACTTGCAGCCTAGGAGAGTAAAAAAATAAGTAAATTGACACACAAACACACCTGAATTTTTATTAGACTACCTAAATGCTTGATACACTCACAAGCAGCCTCTGTTTTTATTGTTTAAAAATTGGTAAGAAAAAGAAATGCCCTTGGGCTAAGATTTTGTATATAGCACTGCAGGCTTGGATGAATTATAAGCCACTGAAATTTGTGGGTGTTTTTATTTGTTCATGTGTGTATGTGTCAAGGGGTGGAGTTAGTGATGGACCTTTGGATACAGCACCATTAAAACCTCTCTGGTATAGTGTGAGAGTGGAAAGTACAGCATTGCAGATTGCTTCTAATTTTATGCATGTGTTGTTTAGCAGCAATCCATCACTGAACTGCATGCTGTCTATTTGTTTAGACCTTTAAATAGCTAGTAGAGTTCCTACTGTATTTAACAGCGTATACCATTCAGTGCCGTCTTCTCAGATTATGCCATTGTAGTGCAGGGAGACGTGTAGCCATGCATCAGCCTGATAGAACTGCAGTCTGTGTCCCCAGACTGTTTGAGGTTTGTGGTAACAGTAGTGCTGACTTTCCCAGAGGTGTTTGTGTCATTGTTGTGATGCAGGAGTATGGCGCACAGAGTACTGTCTATGACAGGATGGTACCATGGCTGTGTTCCCTGCTGTTTGAGGGAAGCTTTTTGCTCACTGGTTGACACTTCTCGCATGTCCATTGAAGGAAGGTTCAGACAAATGAAGCACCATGAAAAGACCTGGGTTTTTTGGTATGACCTTAGTAAGTTGCCTGCAGACTGGAAAACACTCTTGAATAATTGTACAGACCTTGGCTGGACATTGACACACAGGGAATGTTTGGAAGTCAGTGATAAAGACCCTTGTATCAAATTAGATAACACCCATCACATTTTGCAACATAGGAAAACTCTCCACTCCAAGGGCGCGTCTACACTTGTAAATTAAGTCGACTTAAGCTTGCTTAAGTCGACTTAATTTACTCTGCGTCTATACTACACTTTCCTTAAGTTGACTTAAGCAGCTGCTTAAGTCGACTTAAGGAAAATTTAAGTCGACTTTGTAAAACCTCATTTTAAGTCGACTTTCTGCTTGTCGACTTTCTAAAGTTGACTTAAGCCAGTGTAGACGTGGAGTAGCCCTAAGTCGACTCTAAGTCGACTTAGGGCTCTCCAGAACTCCCCCACTGCCCTCCCTGCCAGGGGGGGGTGGCACAGGGAGAGCCTGGCATGCCCCCCCCCCCACCCTGCCCCATGTCCCTGTCCCCCTTTGCCCCATTGTGCCCAGGTACAATGGGGCAAAGGCTGAGCCCCCTGGCACTTGGCAAGGGATGCCCCCCTGCCACCGTGGACCTGTCCCAGGTCTACCTAGCCCCTAGAAGTCGACCTAGGTGTCCAGTGTGGACACTCTAGGTCGACTTTGTAGGGTTCCCTCAAAGTCGACTTAAAATTTAAATGTGGACATGCTAAGTCGACTTAAATTAACGAGTGTAGACATAGCCCAAGTTTTGTAG
Source organism: Pelusios castaneus (assembly GCA_007922175.1). Lineage (NCBI taxonomy): Eukaryota > Metazoa > Chordata > Testudines > Pelomedusidae > Pelusios > Pelusios castaneus. Next base: position 1,051,780 of record ML686135.1, on the reverse strand, counting down.
TGAATTCAAGATGCAGAGCTGAATGACACTTCTCCTAATGTGTGCGTAGTTTTGAGGATTCCCCCCACACTGCTGGTCACAGTCGTGGATGGTGGGTGCAACTTTTTGAAGCAGAGGCTCACAAAAACATATTTTCAACCAACAATGTTCAAAGGGAGAGTGACATTGCTTGCCATTTTATTACCTGAAAAGGCCATTGGCCAGTCTTTGGAACTCTCTGATGCTGTTCTTCTGTTCAGGAGGGCAAAGGTGAGAAAAGTGACTCTTGGAAATAAAAGGACTCGGGTTAATGTTCTAAGCCTGTTACCTACTGTAAACTATTTAATACTGGTCCACCCAATGTTGGCGCACTGTTCAATGTCTTGACGTTAGCTTGCAAATTTATCATCTTATCTGATGGGTAAATCACGCATGCATCATAAAAGTCATAACATGGGCTAAAATACAATAAAAAATAAAGTATTCAAAAGTTTAACAAATGGGCAGGGGCACCAAAGATGCTTCTCTCCGGGGCACTATTTGGTCTAGGGCCAGCCCTGCTTGGGTCATCACTTCAGGGAAAATATCTGTGAGAGGAACAAAGTAGAATGGTGACAAAGCTTACGCAGTTAAGATGAAGTGATTGTGACTATATGCATATGTGCTCAGATACCAAGATGATAAGTAAACTTATAAAAACCTAGATAGCTGGAAATAAATTGTTTATTTCATGGGGACAATTGGGCCTTTTTAGAGGGTTTTGAACAAGTGCTTTTTAAGAGACTTAAAAGAGGACAGGGAGAAAAATCAAGAGAGGGTCCCAGGCATAGTGAGCCAGAGTAGAAGAAGAAACAAGGATTTCTTAGTTGTGCTGTGGTCAATAAAATGTACAAGATCAGAGGGCTGGGAGAAGCTAAGTTTGGCTGGACCCTGATATTGAAGACCAGGGTCTTGTTTTTGAAGACTAGGTAAATGGAGGCTGCAGGTGGATTTGGTAAGGGGTCTGAACAAGGTCAGGGCATCAAACAAGAGAGATGAATGAACTGAGGAGGCAGAGGTGAATGTTGGAGACTGAAGAGCAGGAAATTGCAGGACAGGCATAATGAGATCAGGGCATGAGCAATAGATCTGAATGTTGAGGAACTAACCAAAAATAGCATGATTTAGTGTTAATGAGAGAGAAGAAATGAAGAGGCCACTTTATGTGATGGAGGTTAATAAATGCTTCATTGTGTCAAGGGGTGATATGAGGAAGAGGCATCTTTGAATCCGGCCCAAGTGAATAATGATTGAAGCCACTATTACCTAATGCCTTATTAGCCGTCTTTATGAAGACTGTTCTATGTCTATGCTACCGATTAACATTGTTTTGTTGGAAGTCTCAGCTGAGAGGACTGAACGGTTATAAATAATTAATTGCTTCTCCATTGTAGAAGTGAGCCCAATAGATCCAGGAGCAGCTGTGTTAACAGAATATGACAGTGGATGTTTGCACTGCTGCCTCTTTTCTGTTGTCTATTCTATGGATAAACGGATTATCTCATGACCAATGTTTTAGTCTTTCATCTTCTACAAGGATTAGATTCACTTCCTGCCTTGCCCCCCCATCCTTTTTTAAAGGAAAAAAACAGTTCTTCAATTTTTATACTTTATTTCTTTAAATTCCAAGTTATTCCCTCTTCTTGGTTTGTCATTGTATCCAGTCTTCTCTGCCTATGGACTATAAAATTTGTGGAGACAGAAGGTGTCTTTCTTTTTGTGTCTGATACAGTGTTGAGTGCACGGTTGGCATTTAATTGAATATGACATAGGTTAGAAAGATAAAAGAAGCTTGTTGTTTGTTCTACTTTTGATTCAAACTAAGGAAAAGCAGAAAGGAGATTGCTTAGGAAACAAGTAAATAAAACAGAAGATTTTTACTTGTCATGAGATTTCACACCCCTGAAAGCTCAAGCGATAAATAAATTTGTTAGTCTTTAAAAGTGCCACAGGACTCCTTGTTTGTTTCACAATATAGTGATTGAGATTGTCAGCTACAGATTCCCTAATTTCAGAATTCTACATAGAGTGCTTAAATGTATATTTAATAAATCTTTGGAAGGAAAAAAAAGCCATCTTATAGCAATGTCATTGGCAGTTTTAATTATTTGTATTATAGTAGCTATTAGGAGCCCCAGCCATGGACCAGGACCCCCTTGTGATAGGCAATTCACAAACACACACACACAAAAAACCCCAGTCCCTGGCCCAAGGAACTTACAATTACTTTCTATGTAGTACATTACAACATGTGAATGTGCGGGGAGCAGAAACCGGGATCTGAACTGACCTGGGGGGAAGGGATGTGCCTTGTTAAAAGGTAAGTGGAATAGAAAGATTTATCATAACAGTTGCCTACATCAAGGTTGTTCCTATGTAAGGTAGTTTTTGTCCTCTCATCTGTAGCCATAAGCAGCAAGTAGGGTTTTTTTTTTTAATTGCTTCAGTTTGATGATGCTTCAACTTTAAAGCTTCAGCTTTTGACACTGCACCAAAGCAAAAGCCTTTATCTTTAAAACATCAGGCTGTTAATTTCAGGAAGTAAATAAACTGGGTAAAATATGTGCAGCAAAGTACCTGCATGACCTAGGAGCCTAAATCCTATTTTCATAAGTGGCTGAAGCTCCTAAGACCCTAAGCTATTTTTGAAGATGGACTTTGGCTCCTAAATCACTTAAGCCAATATAAAATTGTGTCTCACTGGGTATTTAAATCTTTTGCCTCTCCTTCTGTGTATGCAAAATTATGCATGCACAAAATTGCACCTGCACTTTAGAATTGGAAATCTTTTGGCCAGATTTTGAAAAGAATTTATTTTTAATAGGACCGGCTGTGTGTCGAGTCTTCTGTATGTTTCATTTGGTACCTAAGTTGGAGACGAGCTCTTCCAAAAAATCTATCCATACTTATGAATCAACAATTGCGGCACTTTTTAAATAGCCAAATGCTAGTGGGCCTGTGGAAAAAAGTTAAAACAGTTAAAATAAGCATTTTTATAGTGTAGTTGAATTACAATTAAGGAGGGAATAACAGTCTACGGACATATAAAGGACACAAAATTAGGAAAGAACAAAAGATTAACTATAGCATGGAAGGATATGATAGTTAGCGGTAACAGGATGAAATAAAGAAAATGAAAATTTAGGCTGAATATCAGAGAAAACTTCCCGATACACTTAGAATGAATAATCCACAAAGTGAAGTGCTGGAAGCCTCATAGTTTAGAACTTTTTGGCTTGGAACTTTAGACTTTTAGGTAGAAAGCACTAGGTAATGTGTAACAAGAACCCGCACTGTCAGGGAGATGGATTGTGATGCTCTATCCCAGGGCTCGACAAAACCTGGGCACCAGGTTGCCATGGTGACCAGGTTTTGTAGCCTGGCTCCTAGCACTGCTGTGGAAATGCAACGGAAGAGTCCCCTCTGGCGACCAAAAATAAAACTGCTGGTGCCTAGCCGGGAGCCAATTTTGTTGAGCCCTGCCTTATCTGTCTCTTCCATCTCTGGATCCCTTGATTCTGTGTAACATGAACAGCTGCGAGAGGATTTGACTTTGTAGGTTGATATCCCAGAAGAAGACTGACCTATTATGGAAGACTCCTGGAAACTCTAACACCACTGGAAGGAGATGCCTTGAGGAAAAGCTCATGCCAACAAGCTTCTTGCTGCCAGCATCACTTTTTAAAGTTCCTGGTTAAAAAGGTCCTCAAAGTGCACAACAGATTCTGGAGTGCTAAAACTTAAGTAGCTTCCTGCATTACTTCATCTGGGGGGATGGACAGTTTCCAGCTCATAACCCAAGCTATCTTGCCTGATTCTTAAGTCTAAATCCTAGCAATTGCTTGTTGACTGTGAGGGCTCCACTTAATGCTGGCCCACTGGATAGGGCAAAGGACTAGGAGTCAGGAAACTTGGGGTTAAATTCTAGCCCCATTGAAGACAATGGCAGAACTTCAAGTGAATTCAGTGGGGCCAGGATTTGACCCCTGGATTTTATTACCATCATTGCCGTTGACTTTTCTGTGACTTTGGGCAAGTCGCTTCACCATTTTGCCTCAATTTCCTTATCTGTAAAGTGGAGTAATGATACCTACACACCTTTGTGAAGTGCTGCAGTGGAGGGGCTGCCATGGAAGAAAAATGCTATGTAGGCTCTAAGTACTACGTATATTTATTAATGTTGGTCTTACTTCAGGAGTAAAAAATAGGGTTCTCCCTGCTGTTTTTGGATACTGTTGAGAGGCCCCTTTCCCTTTCTGTTGGCTGGGTTATTTTTATAGTAAGTAGTTGTAATCATCAAGGCACATTATTTTTCCCTACTTCTCAGCTGGTGCCCTCTGATACAGAACTGATAGCCAAACAGAACTCAGTATCCTCATTCTGTGGCTCCTACCAGTTATTCCTCAGCTGACTGACGTTTTCCAACTGCTGGAGTTGTTTTATTTCCCTTTTGGGTGGTGGGGGGGGAGGGATATTCTCTGTAGCTGTGGATCCTAGGTGATTAGCAGCGCTTATATGAGGCACCAGTTGCAGAGGCTATTTACTTCTCAATTAGTCTCTTATGCCGCTTTCAGATATATGCATTTTTAGTCGGCTTTCTGTAATAACCAGTCTCTGTTTTTAGTGTTCCAAGGCAGAGTCCCTCAATCCTTTCCAAGCAGCTGTTTGTGATCATGGAAACATAACATCCAGTTGAGAAGAGCAGATGGCCTACTCACTTCAGACCCAGTAGGGAGCTTAGATTTGTGGATCTGTCCTCTCAGCAAAGCTGGATTTAGGTTTTTCAGTTTGCTCCCATCTTTAAGACAGTGCTACAAATTTCAGCCAGAGCACCTCCCCCCATGTGGAAACAGCATGAATTGTGCATTAGTTTTTATATATGCTTCCAATTACAGTACAGCATATCCATAAAATAAATATAGCAAATACATCTTGTAACTAGGTTCATAATGTTTTTTCAAGATATTTGCTATTGAATCAATGTAATTCCTTTCTATATTTTAATTTACAATTGGGCCTGTTTTATATAGTATGCATGTCATGTACTTTGCATGTGTGAGTAACGGTGTGAGCACAGTTAATGTGACCAAGTATTTAAAAATTAACCAAAGAGGAGGGGAGATTGACCATAAATACATTCCTACAAGTCCCTATATATGATAGTTCCCTCTTCTTTCCTATTTGTAGGATTAAATTGAAATCTAGGATGTTCAACCACAATAATACATTCACATTATAGAGTAAGTGCACTGTTAAGAATTCACCAAGGAAATAGTATTCCCATACTCCAGTACACCCAAAACCGCACTGTATCATTTCAGCTTGTCAGTGCAAGTGCATAGGAAGGAACATGTAGATTTGAAGATTTTGTATAAACTCGGCTGGCCAAGCCCATAGATTCATATGTGCTTTCCAGTTGAATAACTTATTACACCTAAGTGGTGGATTAGCCTGTGCACATCAGGTCATATTTACATCACACGTAAACAGATGAGCTCCTTGCCAAACCATAGCACAGAAATTACGCTCTGTTTGACAATGGCACTAGGAACAAGACCTGTATACTGGTGTCATTTAGGAAGAACTCATGATAAGCACATTTTAGTAGCATGTAGGCTGTAAATAATCAGGGCCCTTTAAGCTATTTCAGGTTGAACACCCAAAATCATTAGTCTCTCTTGAAAATCTTGGACAATGGTTTTCATACCATGACTCTCTCCTGTTATATGCGATGTCACTTGTACGTGTGTGTGTGCGCGAGCACTCTTGAGTTACCATTCAGTGGGTCATGTATCTTTTCTCTTTTCCCGCACGCTGGACTGTTGCCATTGAAAACTCAGACTTGTGTTCTGTTATACTGTGATGCATTAAGATATCCCCCCTCCCCCTCGGCATTGCTTATCCTTGTTACTTGCCCTTTCTGTCTGTCTCCTCCTATCAGCGTTCATTGTAGACTGTCATCGGATTGATCCTTGTCTTTGAAAAGCCACATCTCACCTACAACTGCAGAGATGGGCCTCAATAATGCAGATTGCTGAATTTCTGGCCCTGATGATGCATTTACCATGTTTATTTTCAGCTCCTTTTTAGGCTGTGAACTCTTTCCCATGGACAGTTCAGTGTTTGCCCTCGTAAGTGTTTTGAAAAAATTGCATACGAGCAGTTCCTTGGTGTGAGTATGCCAATCCTCAGTTGGCTAGTGCAGCAGTAGATTAAAAATTTAAGTGGGTGGAAAAATAGCTTTAATTAATTAAGTTCGGTCATAATTATTTTTAATGTGATTTTTCTCCAAAGACACGAATAGTCACCCATTAATATTCTGTATTAGACTGAAAAAGACTAATTTCTCCAAAAGGGAAAGATAATTATATATAAAATGTTAACCAGTGATAGTCCAGTCAGATATTTCTCTGAGAAGAAGAGGAACTTAAACTTTTGGCCAGCATTGAACGCAAGTCTTGGCATGCACTAAATAACACAAGTGATAATCCTGCTTTTGTTTAAACCAATCCAGTTATATAGACTTCAGTGGGATGGCATGGAATTAACTGGGGACAGGAATTTGCTTCATGTTACACTGAACAATTTTTTCCCCCATAAAGAGATATGCCCAAAGCCCACAATACAACATTGAACCTGTATGTCATAGAAATCCACACTATAAAAGTACTTGCCTGGCATGAAAAGCATTTGCACAACTGTCTAAACTTTTGATTAAAAGCCTTTTGCACAATCGCATTAGCTTTCTGTCCCTAGGGGTAACAGAAAGTAGAAAATCTGATATCCTCTAGTAAATTAAGCTCCTGTCTTCATCTTCAATATCTCTTTCTCCATCTGTGTCACTCCTTCTGGTGAGTGCTGGCTAGGAATAATTTTCTTGAGGTATTTATAACACTGTTTATACTTAAAGATGGATATATTTTTGAAGACTAAACCTTTTGTGATAAACTTTTGATTTTTATCTTGCTTTTATGATCCATCTGTACCTGTTTGGAATGAGATATCTGACATGCAGTAATCTACTGAAATGAAAGCAGACCTGCAAAAGGGTTTAACTTATTGCAGATTTATGCAAGTTTTTTACTGGAGCTTTAGATACTCATTTTTGTTCAGGTCTTCTAAATTTTTCATAACATAAGTGACGATTCATGGTCTCAAATACATTGATCATGTAAATTCCCCGACTGAACAAACTATGTCAGTAAAAAGATTCAATGCGTGAAAGAAGCTTAGAAAAATTCCAGCCAGAATGGTTCCCCAAGGTGCATGTATCAACCATAAATCATGAAAAGACAGAGACTGTCGAAATGATTATTCAACTTTTTAGAGGTGTTCTTATGCTTCAGGTGCACTGCTGCAGAGGAGTAAGTTCTCCAGCTGATAATTTCAGTTTGCCTTGACTGACAGTAGATAGTCCAAATTTTGTTGTGGTGGGGAGTTATTTTTCTTGTCCTTTTTCCATTTTGTGCAGTACCTCACAGAGAAATTGTTCAAATGTAAGCAGTTATCCATCAGTAACAGCTCATACATGTCCCAGTATTAAAGAAAAAGGAAGAAAGGCAGAACTAGGGCACAGTTGTACAATGGAACCCATAGAGCCAAGTCCAGGTCCTCCATCATGCTGGCTACTAACAATCCCCTCTTGATCCAAAGGAGTGTCTCTGCCCACATGAGAAATCTTCAATAGACATCGGGTAAGAGTCCATAGGAAAGCACTTAGTTTAGCTCCTTTGAAAGTGTTGATTTTTGGTCACAGGGTTGCCATTAAAAATTCAACATTTACCCATATTTACCACACTGCAGTGCCTGACATAGCAGTGTTGTTTCCTATTCTCAGCATAGAGAAATACCTATGGTATCTGAAGGCCTGATCCTACCCTGATTTGGATTTTTGCTATTAACTTCAGTGGGAGTAGGACTGGGCCATTAGATTGTGTAACATGGTAAATGTTGCTATTTTTATTGGAGACAACTGTAATGATTTTAGCAGGCATACGGGCTAATCCTTTTTCCTTTTCCCTTCAGCTGGTTCAGTATGGTTTTCTCTTATTCCTTTGTCTTATCTCTGTTTAACAGTCTTTGGCTGTGTCCACAGTGGCAAGTTAGTTCGAATTAAGGAAGCTTAATTAGAACTAACTAAAGCCATGGCTACACAAGGCTTTAATTAGTTCGAATTAAGGGCTTCCTTAATTTGAACTAATAACTTTGAATAGGGTATTAGAAGTAAGGGTTAATTCAAACTAACTAGTTCGAATTAGCCAATGTGGCCATGTTAATTCGAACTAATTTCTTAGTTCGAAATAACCAGCCCATTGAAATCAATGGAGATCGCTAATTTGAACTAAGCAAGTGACATGAATGGCACTTACTTAGTTCGAACTAATTTTTTCTAGTTCCAATTAAGTTAATTTGAACTAACTAAAATTAGTTCGAATTAGTTAGTTCGAACTAACTAATTCCAACTAATTTTAGTAAATGTAGCTTTTGACATTTGTAGACTATATAATTACTCCATAATATGATATAATACATGAAGTGGAAAAAGGAAGGGTTCTGTTCTTTACAGAATAAATACATAGAAAGGACAGGAATATAATGCACTGGTGAGAGAGAAATTACTACAGGAACTACTGCATTTAATTATGAATGCATATGGTAGAACCAAAATGTATAAAATATGCCATCACAGCAGTGTGCCTGGAGTTTTACACTATTTTCTCCCTACCATAGTTAAAGTTGAAACAAACAAATAATATAGACATAACTGAACTGGAGTCTAAGGCCAGGTCTCTTCTTCAGACTTAGATAAGTATAAATATGTTGCTCCAAAAAGTGAAAAATCCACATTCCTGAGTGACGTATATATAACAACTTAATTCCTGGTGTACACGGCGCGGTATTGGTGGGAGACTTTCTCCTGTCGACACAGCTGTGGTGAAGGTGATGGGCGAAGCTTTCCTGTCAGCATAGGAGTGTCTTCATTGACATGCTTCAGCAGCAGAGTTGCATTGGTGCAGTTGCACCGATGCAACATTTTAAGAGTAGAGCTGCCCTAACTCTGTTAGCAACTCTCAAGAATTGGGAGGGAGAGGGGAAGTCGTCAAGAAACGTCCAAATGTTTGAAGACCGACTTAGCATCCTGGAATCATAGAAATGCAGGGCTGGGAGGGATCCTGAGAAGTCATTGAGTCCAGTTCTCTGCACTGATGCATTGACACAGGACCAAATATACCTGGACCATCCCTGACAAGTGTTGTCCCATCTGCTCTTAGAAACCTTCAATGATGAGGATTCTACGATCTCTCTTGGGAACCTCTTTCAGAATTTAACTATCCTGATAGTTAGAAAGTTTTTCCTGATATGCAATCTAAACCTTCATTGCTGCACATTAAGCCATTTCTTGTCCTGCCTTTAGTGGACATAGAGGCTCTTTATAATAGCCTTTAACATAGACTGTATCAGGTCTCTCCTTCTTTGCTCAAGACTAAATATACCCTCTTTTTAAAAGCTTTCCTCATAGGTCAGGTTTTCTAAGCCTTTTATCATTTTTGTTGCTCTCCTCTGGAGGGATCCAGTGAACTTTCCTCTATTTCTGCAGTCCCACATATTGTTAAGACAGCCATAAATAGTTTAGGATCATCATAAAAAACCCATAGCTTTTCTCTTTCAAAATAATCTGCAGTTGGCAGGAGATAAAATTGTCATCTCAGCACCAATGGTAGAAAAACTGCCTTTAAAGTTCAGAAATATCTCTCTCCAGGCTTCAGCTGGCATGCAATATCTAGGAATATATATTCCCGAAAGTATTCTGGTTGTTCACATGCAACACAGGCATATAGCTTATTCTGCTTCTTATTCTAGCTTTCCTGTGGCTATATGAGAAATCCATCTTCTCTGCTGCTGTCATGTCTCCATCTCTGGAATTGCTGTACACACATGCACAGCAGCACTTAAAAATTATTTTGTTTTCTCTTTTAGTCTTTCTTCTCAGCTCCATGTGTCTTTCTTATGCCGAGGTCATTCCTGTTGTGAGCATGAACTCTAAGGATTATGCCCATGGTGTGACAAAGTAATGCCACAGGCTCCATTTTGACCTTCAGTTACACCAGGTACACTCAAATCTTTCTGGAAAGCAAAGGATTGATTTTATGATCCATAGCAAAATCATCGTATGATTTTTCTCCCCTCCTCTTCCCAAAGGAGAAACAGAAAACAAAAGAGAAACAGATTTCACCATTTTTATTATTGAGAAATGTTTTGTGAATCTCTAGGTTCGTCAGCCTCTGTGGGTGCAACCTTCAGCTAAAGACAGTGCAGAACTGTCTTTGGACAGTGCGAAATGTATATTTCCACATCTGTATCTCATTCCATGCATAGAGCACTGCAAGTCTATGGATATCCAATTTATATCTCTGCATGGATGCGGATATCCGGGGATCATTTTTTAGGATTGCTGATTGGATGCGGATATCAATTTTGTATCTTTGCAGGACTCTATCCATGCATTCTGGCTTCTGTTTTCTTTGGGTTCCTTCAGACCATTCAGTAGTGACTTGTAAGCCATAAAATTGCATTATTCAGCTATGTACGGAGACCAGATATCCCTAGTTTATAGGGACAGTCCCAAAGTTTGGGTTTTTCCTTATATAGGTGCCTATTAGCCCCCATGCCTTGTCCTGATTTTTCACACTTGCTATCCGGTCACCCTAACCAAATGACAACCCTCATCACCAAGACTTAGGGAAATGCAAATAACAGACAAAAAGAGAAGAATGTAACCCTTCTGCCAGTTGGAGTCAGCATGAACAAGGGCCAGATTCAATGTCTAGGGATTGCTTTCAACATTACACTTCAGAAATGGTTTGAGTACCCACCAAATAACCTGAGACAATTACACATCACCCTGTGGGTGCCTTTAGAGACAATACGTCCCCTCTTGCAAGCACAGAGGATGAATGTAGAAAAAAGACTTGTAATAATAAGGGGGAAAGTAACTGGAAATAACTTGGGAAAATGCTGCAAACAGGATTCACACACAAATCCATGAACAAAACACCCACCCCAGTGCATGTTGGGCAGTTTCCTTTTGCCTTACGTTCGTATGCAACAAGAGGTTCCTTTAATGTGCCCCTCCCTTCACACCACCCCACTCATAGGGGGTGTCCTTTGTCAGGGCAGACCCAGAGTCTAGAGGTGCGGCTGCACAGTTCACTTCCCATCCTTGTTGCTGGGAGGATGAAAGAAGGCACATTGCTCACTCCGCTGTCTGGCTGTTCTGTTCCAGCCACTCTTCCAACCACTTGCTGACCCAGGGGTCACTTGCCATCCAGTGACTGCTCTACCAGCTTCTCCAGTGCATACCACCACCTACTTCTCTTCAAGTCAGTATCCAGAGGTTCCTCCCAGCTCTTCGTGATTTTCAGGTTTTGGTGGAGAAACTCGACTGAGAAGGAAGGCAGGCTGCGTAGGAATGCTGTCCAGCAGCAGGTGATTTCAGCTCAATACAAACAGACTCCTAATGGCACCTTAGTTAATTCTGTCTTCAAACAGTGGGGAGGGGTAGATCAAACCAGGCCTAGGGTTATTAAGGAAAGCCTACACTCCCGGCAGGGACACCTATCCAAGCCCCTCTATCTTTCACAGGTGTCTGCATCTAAGCCACTGCTTAGTGGGTTCAGTTTAGGTGAGGGTGCCCCTTCAGTCAGAACAGGCTTAGCACAGTTCTGCTGCCCTTTGCTCATGCAGAAAGAAGAACAACATTTCATTACCCCTGAAAGTAAAGTGATTTGTAACCTGACACCGGGACTGTTTGAGCAAAGCAGTCCCATCATGCTGAGCACCTAGGCAGGGTGGGTGTGCTCATGCAAATATATACTGCAGCTTGTTCCCCCCTCCTCTGTCAGCTCAGCAGAAGAGAACTCATTCAGACTCTGCTTACATAGATAGATAAATTAATTGCCTTTTATATCCATATATGGTTCTGAATGATAAATTTGCAGCATTATATGGAATGGTCAGGGAAAAACTCTGGTTATATATATTCAGAAGAGACCCTTCTGTGTAAGGGGTTAAACTGAAAAAAAGGCAAGTACTTTAGATGGTGTAACTGTTTGCTGAAGGAGAGAATATCTCTTCTACAGTGGCTCTGTATGTTGTAAATGGTCTTTTAGGTTCTTTAATATTGTTTCTGAGAGCTATTGTAGTATAAAAAGTTCTCACACTGCTTGTATCGTAATGAAACTGAATTAGATCAGTGTCCCACAGGGAACTGATGATTCTTTTTTTACTCCAAAGAAGGAAATGTTTGCACAATAAAACTACATGGTTATTCAGATAATTGTAAATGTCAACTTAAACTGTAGAAAGGAAGGACACTGAAAGTCAGGGCCACTTTAACGACCCTTAGTCTGCCCATTTGGGCCTGTATAATGAAGCATAAGCCGCACAGATTGTCTTAGCCATGCTTGGAATCTCCATCAGATCATAGGTACCATGTAATTAAAGACTGCAGTGGGTCATTTCCTGTATTTACGGAATCAGGAATGTTAGAGATCGGGGTGCTGGAGTGAAGAATACAGGGAGGCTTCCAGTGCTGGCCATATTAGGCCCAACCCCGGCATTGAAAGAAAGGGGGAGGAAGAAGAAACAGGTGCATCTGATATATCTCAGCTCAGGAAATCTAAATAAACCAAGAGTTAAGGATTTCTCTTATAGGAGAATCTGAAGGACTCAGTGATGAAGTTACAAAGTGTTCTTTCTAGAGCCTGGGCTTTCAGCAGCGACTTCTGTGAAAAATAACCATAGAAATTATTTAAACTTGGAAAACAACATCTGGCGCGTTCAGAGATTCAACCAAACATTACACAACTGTGCAGTTCAAAATAAGCACATTCTTCTTACTAAAATTTTAGACTATATCCGAATACACCAAAAATCTGTTTTTTTAAAGTATAGTTTCAAAGCCCTGAATTAGATTGGATTATATAATTAAACTTTATGTAGTTGAAGAAAGTTGCAAAAACATCAGCTCTAGTGTCCCTCTAGAATCCAGTGTCCTGAGTAGTTAAACATACTGCAATATGGTTGTGCTACAAAGATTTAAATATCTGTAAGGGAAGTGCAGGTACTGAAAAGTTTGGGAAATATTGCATTAGAAGCTCTCCAATTCTCCTTGACTTTTCAAAACTAATTGTCATTATCTTAGTAAATTCACTAGTTAATTCCCCTGACACCTTATGAAGCATTTCACACTTTATATCTTTGGACTGCAAAATTTAACTAAGAATTAAGTTTCCTTAAATTACGTAAGTATGAAAAAAGGGTGAAAACAGTTACATTTCCATGTATCATGTATTTCTGCAACTAGAGGCTAGCCATGCAGATTGTTTGAATATTTAAAGAATTGCTTCCCGGCTAAGGAACATAATTTTATGTGTCACTCTCAAGTCTATATTTATGAATGAACAGACCCCTTTAAAAGAATAGATTATAGGGGAGACATTGAGAGGTCTTTTACATTATTTCAGTACAGCACAAACCTAGTGCTGTAGAGCCAGATTTTTACAAGTATTTAGGCACCCAAAGATGTGCATAGACTCCTAGTAGAATTTTCAAATTCTCTCATGTATTTCAATAGGAATTAGGCATCTTTCAGCCTCTTGGGCACCTTTGAAAATCTGACCCAGAATATATGAGTCCTAATGAAATACTGACAGACCTTAAACCGTAGAAGCATTGCATGTCCATATTGGATTAATTGATTTCTTGACAGAAAGTTATATGAAGTCCTGTTGCTCATGGAGTACCACTAACTTGTTTGTTTTGTCAGTTATTAATTTTTAGACCATGTGATTGCAGTTGGTGATAAATTTAAACAAACAATAGCTTTTTGTATCCCTTTTCCCGTGTCTTTCCCTCTGTTTCTTTTTTATTTCATGCAATTATTCCTGCCCAAAACTAAATGCACACAATTTAACTTTGTTTTTCTAATAACTTTCATCAATGTCAATCCAAGGTTCCAGACCATTATTAGAAAGCCACAGTAGGTAGATTACAAATGAGGGCATTTACATGAAAAATACAATAGTTACTAACTCCATTAATTTAATTGTTTCCAAAAATATATAATTTATTTGCAGGACACAAAGTTAAGAGTTTGGAGGGTTTGCGTGAATGGATTCTGTATTTGGTATTTGCATATGAATGCTATTAACACATTGTGGGAGTGACACTGAATTATGTTTCAAAATAAGATGTAGAGCTAGACTGGAGGAAGAATAACTCTAAGAAAGCAGTTTCAGTATTCTGAGTTGAAAAGCAGGGAAGATATTGCTGCAATTTTCTCAGAAGCACTATGGTTATTTCTTTTACACTTGTCTTTGTGTATATTATGGAAGAAGACGACATTGTTCTATCCTTGGGATTCAAGAAGAATCAAGCCATTCTTCTCCTCTGTATTCCCATCCCTCATGGAACATATTTGTACACCATAAACTCATAACATTGTATTTTTTGTATGAAAACATCAAGGGAGAAATTAAAAAAACCCTATATTAATTCATTATTACAACATGGTTATGTTTCGTGGGTGCAAAAGTTACTTTATTACAAATGAGTATCCTATAAATGACAATATCCAGAGGGGTAGCTGTGTTAGTCTGTGTTCAGCAAAAACAACGAGAGTCCTGTGGCACCTTAAAGACTAGAACATTTCTTCGGGCATAAGCTTTCGTGGGCTCCAACCCACTTTGTCAGGTGCATGAAGTGCATGAAGGCCATTTTGGCCTCATCTACCCTAGCTGAACTGAGGTTGTTCACCCTTGCCCTCCTTTACCCTGGCACGTGTATATACCTCTCAGCTGTAGGTTCCACTTCATGCATCTGACAAAGTGGGTTGGAGCCCACGAAAGTTTATGCCCGAAGAAATGTTCTAGTCTTTAAGGTGCCACAGGATTCTCGTTGTTTATCCTATAAGTACTTTTATATCCCTGTTAATCTCAACTTTGATTTAAGGGGGAGGGGAGGCATCATAAATCCTTACTGAGTTTTCTTTATTATATCATTGCCCTTTAAGCTGACTAGAATTGTTTAGAGCTCCGGATAAGCTGCATGGTTATTAACCATTAATGAATTATTATTAAAATACCTAATAAATATTATAAAATACCTAATAAATACTAATAATACTATAAAATACCTAATAAATACTAAACACCAGGTATGAGGCTTCAGGGGTCAAGTACAGACATAAGAATGACTATATTCAGTCAGATCTATCCCAGAATCCTGCCAACAGTGGTCAATGCCAGGTGCTTCAGAGGAAATGAACAGAACAAGTAATGATCAAGTGATCCATCCCCTCAGCCATTCCAGCCTTTGGCAAACAGCAATCCCTGCCCATCCTGGCTAGTAGCCATTGCTGAGCTATAAGCTTACCTAATTCTTTTTTGGAACCCTGTGACAGTCTTGACCTTCACAACATCCTTTAGCAAAGAGTTTCACAATGACTGTGCATTGCATGAAGAAATACCTCTTTTGTTCATTTTAAACTTGCTGCCTATTTATTTCATTTGGGGACCCCTAGTTTTTGACTTACGAGAAGGAGTAACTAACATTTCCTTATTTACCTTCTCTACACCCGCCATGATTTTATAGATTTCTATCATATCCTTCCACCTTAGTCATCTCTTTTCCAACCTCAGCATTCCAGGGCTTATTGATCTCTCCTCAGATGGAAGCTTTTCCATACTCCTAGTCATTTTAGTTGCCCATTTCTGTACTTATTCCAGTTCCAATATATCTTTTTCAAGATGGGGACATTGCTGCAAATTGGTATGTAGTTCCTGGAAAATGTCCATTGACTGTTGTGAGAGTTGGAAGGCTTTAGCATCTCTCATGAAGAGATCAGCACCCTTCAGAGCTGGACTCTGAGTGATTTAAGTTGCCAAGAACAATGAAACACAGTGTTAAAAACCGAAATAAGCCTGACATTTGCTCCAGTCTTTTCTGGTAAATAGTCAGCTGTTGTAGACTGCTTTCTATTCTGAACTGTTACTACTGCTGTGGATCTCTAAGCCCTTGCCAAGTCGTGTTGGAGTCCATAGGACTTGGGAAGAGCACAAAGAGTTCCTGCAGACTTCTTTGCTCCTCCGTTTCTCTGACTTCCCTGCCCTGAGAATCAGCAGAATTAGTGGGAGTCTGAAGCCGCACTGCCTCCTTACTCTGAATTCCAGATACAGTTCACCCCAACCACATGCATACCTGAAAGGGTTCATTCCATGAAAGATCTGTTGGGTAATTGTCATGGAATAGTCTGTCTCCTCAGCCACTTCATCTCTTATGAGTTTCTCTATAGCTGGGGACAATCTGGGCATGGATTGATCCTTGATAGTTTCAGTAATCATTTAAATATATAAAATATGCTCTTTCACACTCATCACGAGATAACTCCATCATCCTGAGTCCTGATCATCTGAAAGGGATCTCTGAATTACTGGGGGTTTTGTTTGTTTGTTTGTTTGTTTGTTTGTTTAAGGATTCAGTGCCAAAGCATTCATCTACAGATTCAGACTTAAGAGGGCGTAAAAGTTTGTATTGATTGTCTCATGGTCTCCATTTCTAATATACCAATTTCTGGCTATTTCCTTTGATGAAAATTTTTCTTAGAAATCTATTTTATGCTAGCAGTTCAGAAAATGAGACCCATGGTAATTCAGAACATCGCTTCTAAGGGTTTATTGATTTTGTGGGTTTAATTGAACGTTTCATTAAGGCCCTTCGGTGAGATTCTTCCTCTAGTAGTTCTATTGATATATAGAGCTCTAAAAAGACAAAATGTCTTCTTTTTAAATGTTTGACCTTCTAGAGCAAAAGTATCAGTGACTGAGGAATTTCAAATAAACGGAGTAGGTTGAGGCATGTCCTAGCCAGGTTATTTAGGAATGAAGAAGTCTCTGCTTCTGGCATCTAGAAATGGATTTAAATTATGTTGCAAGAAGCAAAGTATTTGATAGATCATTGTGTCAGCTAGATCAAAATTATTTGATATTAGATGAGATAACCTTTATTTCTTTTTGTATTTCAATCAATTCATTGGGAGGAGAGAATCTTCCAGTTTTTGGTATGCATTTAATGGCCTTTTTAGTCTTTTAAAAACAACCTTATCCAGAACACTTATTTCTGAGATTTTGCGGGTATTTTGTTTTTCTTCAGATTTAACTAACTGTAGGGATTCATTTTATAAATTATTATATTTGTGCTTATATGGAAATAACACACAAATCGGATTGGCAGAATTTGATTTTTATTTTTTATAATTTTGACAAATAATGTCAATGTTTATTTTTAAGCATTTTATTTTATTTTTATCTATTTAAATGTTCACAGTTGCACAAAATTATAGGTTTTAAGCATTCCCCCATTTTTACTGATTTTATGCTTTCACAGTTATGGGAAAATATAGGGTGCAGACAATAATTATTTAATAACAGTAGAAGTTGAGATTCAAAAATAATTAGATTTATAACTCTTAAGCTACAAATTTTCTACATCCCTTGTGTAGCAGTGTGGCACCCAGGGAGTTAACTCGGCCTGGGAGTAGCAGCCAATAGGTGGCTGGGCTACAGAGACAATCAGAGGCAGGTACCCTGTATAAGAAGAGAGGCAGCAGGGCACAGAGTTCAGTCTGCATTGGGAGTTGCAGGGAGAAGGTCCTGTCTCTGGCAGGCTGGCTGTGGGAGCCAGCACCCCAGAGAGCTCTGAGTGTGTAGTTCACCTCAAGGAGTTGACCAGCACTGGGGATTCTGAAGGGGCAGATGGTGGAAGAGGCTGGAGCAGTGGTCTGAGGGCAAGGAGCCAGGGATGGACGGTGACTGGACTCCAGGCAGTGAGAGACTGGCGGGAGGCTGGGGGTTGCGGGGAAAGTGACCCAGGGAGTTGATGTGGACTGTGAGTGGAGACCAGAGGGAGGTGGAAGCCTCGGTGGAGGCATTTAGGGTACCTGGGCTGGAGCCTGGAGAAGTGGGCGGGCCCCAGTCACTCCCTGCTCCCCTAGTGTGCCAGGATCAGCGAAAAGCTCGCTGGCCATTGGCTATTTTAAGCTAGTGGCCAGCAGATCTCCTCTGCTGTTGACGGTAGTGGTCAAGAGAAGGGGGAAGGGGTGGACTTTACAGGGTTTAGCTGGAGGGCTAAAGCCCACAAACAGACTCAAACAGGAGTCAGCATGTGAAAGGGCAGAGCACTGATCAGCTGCAGGGGGACCACTTGAGTTACATTCCCCAATACCATCACCAGGAGGTGCCCTGTAGATGGGTCCTGTGCAGACAGACTGCTACACCTTGTAAAAATCTTCAAAGTGAAAATCCTTAAGTCAAACTCTAATAAATTCTCACACTTACATTCCATATCTGTGAATTTCTCTTATTATAGATGGAAATATTTTGTCATCGCTTTGAGTGTGTACAATGAAACTGAGGTTTACAGACATTTACCTATAAAAATCTAAGCTTTCCAAGCCTACATATAGAGCTGTGTTTATATATTTGTGTGCACATGCACATACATGGTCTGATGGAAGGTTTATAATCACTTGAGTTTGGAACAGATGTATTATTCACCAGTGTTGAGCCATGCCTATGTTATACAGTCATCCCAAGGGAGTGTGGATAAAACCAAAGTAACACCCCACATCATCTGATATTCAGTACATGACATATAATGCGGGAAAGCTAATACAGATATATTTATAAAGCTTTTAAAAATGCTATAGGATTTTTTGTTAAATACCTTTGTCTGTAAAAGTAGGCTCCATTTGTTACTGCAGTCTGGATTTATTTTCGTAGATTCATACATAGAGGGGACTGTCCCAATGCACTGACTTTCCCACCCCTACATAAAAGGAGCGGTCATCAGCCATTCCACACCACTCAGGGCTTTGAAGGTTGTTCCACAGAAGTAAAGTCTGTTTGGCAAAAGAACAGTGATGGAACAGGTTAGGGAGGAGTGGACCGTCCATGAGGATGCACGTTAGCTCCACTCCAACACCATGGAGCATCCCCAGAAAAGATCATTTACCTGTGTGAGCAATCCAGGAGACCTGAGTAGAACTACAGTCACAGAGAGCCCTTGTTAACCCAGTTCTTTGAAGGCACAGGATAAATATAGTTTATACTTGGTTTGGGAATTAATTAAGATGGTTCTGTAATTTATTATATGAAGCCACCACTCTGTAGGTGGATATATGTGGTGGATGTTTGTGTGGATTATAGGTGGATCTGGTAGTGCTGCTTATTAATGTTGATCAGTACCTCTGCTAAAGTTTTACTGAGGTTAAGCAGGACTTTCCCTGCAATTGTAGCTTGGAGCTGTGTGGGCTCTGCAGGGCCAGGCACTGTAGGGAAGGAGACTGCCTCTTGGATGCGCACTCTCTCTTTCTCTCACTCACACACACATATATATATACAGAGGCAGCATAGAGCAGGAAACTGCCTGACTAAATTCAAAGGGGTAAAAGCTGGATTGAATGAGGGTCGGGGGAATAGTCTAGGATAGGGAACCTAAGAGCAGGGGAGACACTTGACTGGGACTGGAACCTGGTAGGAAGAAAAGAGGGAGTCCAGTAGTGGGAGCCAGGAGAGCAGAGAGAAGAGTAGGGCTGTGTCTACACTGACGGCAGCAAATTTGCCGCTCTCGGATCAGATCTATTTATCAGGATCAATTGAGTGGAAGTGGAGCCCTGCTCAATTGACCCAGAACTCGATGCTACTAATCCACCTCCGCTAGGTGGAGTAATGCTGCATTGACCGGAGGACATTTCCCGTCAGTCCAGTGAACTGAAGACACCATGGTAAGTTAAAGTTAGTAAGTTGATGGGAGATACTCCCACCAAATTTGAGAGCAAGTTTAGACCTAGTCTAGGACTTGGTGAGCAAGAGCACTGAGACTGAGAACAAATGAGTATATGGGAGGGGAGACAAATTTGATGAGGACTCAGGGTATGGTGGGAGAACTGGGACTGGCTGGATACAGAAACTGGGACAAGGAACAGGGGACTGAATAAGGAGCCCAGGGAGGGAGACTGGGACAGGGAGTCAGTGGAGATGGGGAACGTAATGAGGCAACTGAATGCTGAAGGAGGAGGGTGAAAAGAGACGACGAAAAACCTGGAGGTCAGGAATGGCTTGGGCAATGATACTGGGAACAAGGATCCAGAAGTGTGGGGGAAGATTGAGACTGAGATAGGGGGTTAGAAGACTGGGACTGAACAGGCAATCTTAATTCTGGCATTTCCTAAATTTTGAGTGCTCCAGTCTGCAACTTTAATGTTCTTTTAATTTAAAGTATGTATGTGTAAAATTTGCAATGTATTCATAAATCTTAGAGAGCAAATATGTGCACATGCATAAACACACAGATGTATACACACATACCTGAGACATATCTCAACATATCCTACATCAGGTTTCTCAAGCAGGGCTACACAGAGGTTTTTCAAAGAGTACATCAACTCAACTAGATATTTGCTTAATTTTACAACAGGCTACATAAAAAGCACTAGTGGAGTGTGCACAAACTAAAATTTCATACAGACAACGACCTGTTCATACTGCTCTATATACTATACACTGAAATGGAAGTCCAATATTTATATTCCAATTGACTTTATAATGATATGGTAAACATGAGAAAATAAGCAATTTTTCAGTAGTAGTGTGCTGGCAACTTTTGTAGTTTTATGCCTGATTGTGTAAGCAAGTAGTTTAAATGAGGTGAGGGTAGGCAAAGCACTCAGATTCCTGAAAGGGGAACAGTAGTCTGGAAGCTTGAGAGCCACCGTCCTATATATATACACCCTTCAGATACTGGCTTTTTTGAGTCTAGATATTCCTTTTGTATCTCTCTACACAGATACAAACTGGGGCATGTCTGTACTGGTCATTTAAACTTGGATGACTGTAAACCCAGGGATATCTTTTTTCCGTATACAAAGCCTGGACCCATGGCATTCACATTTGTCTACATTAAATAATGGACAAGTAATCAACTTTTGCTGAACATAAGAAAGGCCGTACTGGGTCAGACCAGAGGTCCATCCAGCCCAGTATCTGTCTACCGACAGTGGCCAGTGCCAGGTGCCCCAGAGGGAGTGAACCTAACAGGCAATAATCAAGTGATCACTCTCCTGCCATCCGTCTCTATCCTCTGATAAACAGAGGCTAGGGACACCATTCTTAACCCCTTTCTGGCTAATAGCCATTTATGGGCTTAGCCACCATGAACTTATCCAGTTCCCTTTTAAATATTGTTATAGTCCCAGCCTTCACAACCTCCTCAAGTCCCTGAAGTCCCACGGCAGCACCAAATGTTGGCATAGAAGAAAATTTGCTAATTCTTTATTCTCTTTATTTATTTCCTTATAAATTCTCTGTGTTTTTGAGGGGTAGCCGTGTTAGTCTATTTCAGCAAAACAAACAAGGAGTCCTATGGCACTTTTAAAGACTAACAAATTTATTTAAATTTTTAGTCTTTAAAAGTGCCATAGGACAAGGAAAAGCTTGCAAAATCCAAACATGCTTATAACCTAGAACAAGCAATTAAACCTCAAGCAGCTTGTATTCTTTTAAAATGGAGGCAGAAACAACCTCATTCTACCAATCCCATAAAATTCTCTGTGGTGTTGGACCACAAAACACACCAGTAGTGGGTATTAAATCTGTGAGTGGAAAGGGAGGTTTGTGCCTTTGTTTTGAGGTAATATAATAAGTGAACACATACTACTGTTCTGTTTTGTACATTTCCCTACACAAAAGAATAGTTAGTATCTTATTTTTTTCCCCTCCCTAGCAGGGGCGTTGCTGGATAGCAAAAAGATCCAGGGCTCTGGCCCCCAGCCCACCCCTGCCCCCAAACCCCCACTCCAGCCCTCCTAACTCCCCAGCTTCCCCCATCTTCACTCCACCCCCCTTCAGCCCCCAAGCCCCCTCCACACCTTCCGAGGCCTCTCTGTCCCTAACCCCCACTCATCCCCCAACCTCCTCCATCCCTCTCCAGCCCCCCACCTAGTCCCCCTCCAGCCATCCATAATCCCCTCCACCCCTCCCCAGCCCCCACCAGTCTCCTTGTCCCCATGTCCCCTCCACCCCTCTCCAGGCCTCTAACTCCATCCATCCCTCCCCAGCTCCCCACCCAGTCCCCCTCCAGCTGCCCATAGTCCTCTCCACTGCTACCCAGCCCCCACCCAGTCTCCTTGTCCCCTCCACCCCTCTCCAGGTCTCCCTCCAGCCCCTTCCCAGCCCCCTTACCTGGCCGGAGACTCGGAGCTGCAGGGACGGCCGGCAGAGCTGCTTCTGGGCCAGGCCGCTCCCACCCTGAGCAGCTCTGTCTGAGCATGCTCAGGGCGGGAGATTTGAATCTCCCCAGCCTGGCCTCAGCAGGAGTCTGCGGCTTTGCTGGGGCCCCTGGGCGGAACGCAGCGTTCCGCCTGGGTGCGCATGTGCCTGCTGGGGAAAATAGATTCGGGGGTCACGATTTTCTACCCGGGGCTGGCGCCCTGCCAGCCCGACGACAACGACGCCTCTGCTCCCTAGAAAGTGTGAAACATTCTTTGACTTGGTTTTTTCTCACTTTCTACCTCTGACTGAAACTTGTAACACAAAAAATTTGTGTTCAAAATGCAGATGAGGAGCTATCGAGTTGCTGGAGTGGTTAGCTTATCAGCTGCTGTATAAGAAAATCAGATAGGAAGCTAATCTCCTTTTCTCACATCAAGGCAGGGGTTGTGCTTGTTAGAGAAGTGATCTTGGCTTGCTGCCAAAGCTGTATTACTCCTCAGTAGTTTGCTAAGAGTTGCATTAAGGCCTGGAGCCTATCTGCCTTGTTGGCTGCATTGGCGACATAGGTACATGGAAGAAGCAAGACAGACTAGAACAAAGAGTTCCAAAGGGTTAATCTAGTTCAGCAAAACAAATGAGGAGTCCTGTGACACTTTTAAAGACTAACAAATGTATTTATTGCATGAGCTTTCATGGGAGAAAATCCCACTTCATCAGATGCTAAGAGATCAGTGAAAGTCTTTTGACCCTTGCTCTAATGACTGCTGGTCATTGAGGGAATGATCCATAGAGATAAGTACCCCTAAGTGGAAGAAGAGTAATTCTGCATCCAAGTGATTTCATCTTCCACCACAGCTGCCTACGGCCACTGTATCTATCTTAAGGCTGAATTTGTTTTCCTCACTCCCCTAAAACATCAGTCATTCTCTAAGTCATCAATGACGTCTCTGATCAGGGCCGCATTGCACTACGCACTGGAAAAACACAGAACAAAAAGACAGTTAGTGTTCCAAAGAGCTTACAATCAAATTGTCAGACAAGAGACAACAGATAGGTACAGACTGATTGAGGGGGGAGTTCAGTGGGACTATTTCATCAGAATGAAAGGCACAATCCACCTAACCATTGCCAAGTGTTCTGTCAGCAGCAGAACAAGGAAGGTCTCTTATACCACTTTGTGATAGTGGCAAACACTGATTCACCAATGGCTACCATTGATTCATAGACTCAAAGGCTATGTCTACACTTGTAAATTTAGGTCGACTTAGCATGTCTACACCTAAATTTAAAATCAACTTAGGGGGGAACTTACAAAGTCGACCTAGAGCGTCCACACTGGATGCCTAGGTCGACTTGTAGGGGCTAGGGGGACTTTGGGTAGGTCCACGGTGGTGGGAGGGGGCACACCTTGCCCAGTGCCAGGGGGCTCAGCTTTTGCCCCATTGTACCTGGGTACAATGGGGCAAAGGGGGACAGGGACCCTGGCAGGGCATTAGGCAGGGTTCTCCTCTTCCCTTTGGGGGGCATACCAGGCTCCCCCTGTGCCACCCCCCTGGCAGGGAGGGTAGTGGGGGAGTCCTGGAGTAGCCCTAAGTCGACTTAGGGCTACTCCAGGTCTACACTGGCTTAAGTCGACTTTAAAAAGTTGAGTTAAGCCTAAAGTCGACCTAAAAGTAGGTTTAATAAAGTCGACTTAATTTTCATTAAGTCGACTTTGTTTTCCTTAAGTCAACTTAAGAAAACTGTAGTGTAGACGCAGAGTAAATTAAGTCGACTTAAGCAAGCTTAAGTCGACTTAATTTAAAAGTGTAGACACACCCATAGACTTTAAGGTCAGAAGGGACCAGTATGATCATCTAGTCTGATCTCCTGCAAAATGCAGGCCTCAAACGCTCACCCACTCACTCCAGCAATAGGCCACTAACCTATGACTGAGTTATTTACCTCCTTAAATGGTATTAGGCTGAGGGTGACAGTGTAGATTGAACTGAATCACCATTGACATTTGATGATTTTCCCCAAGATTCCTGTTTTACACGATAAAACATTTACTTTCTCAGTCTCCAAATATCCTACACGTCTGTGAAGTCAGTGATGTAATCTCTCCTTTACGATGTGTATAACATCACCTAAGCATGTGCTTTGCACCGAATCCTTTTGGAGTTGTCAGATAGGTAAGCAGCTCAGTGCACTGTCAACAAGTTAGGCTATAAAACAGATCTGGCGTGACAGCCACTTAACGCCGCTAACTTGTTCTGTGCAGTTTGTACCTAATCGAATATTTATGACCCGCTCCACATGTTCTGAGAGATGCTCACCCTCAGAGCAAACTGTCTGGCAATTAAAATGAAGCTTTAATCGCCACAAATAAGGTAACACTTCGTTTTCTTTAAAAAAATCCACTGATGTGCCATCCGGCAAGTCTTGTCTTTGCAGTTTTTTGAAGGTGTTTAACATGGGTGGGTAGCATAGACCACACTTACAATACAGTAGATTAACATTTTGTGGTGTGTGATGATATTAATATGCTTGTTTTGCCTAAATGCCTAAGACGAAGGGCTAAAGTTAATGTTCCTTCTATAGGCATATGTGCATGCACAAAATTGCTCACTATCATGAGTGCCTTTCCTGCTCCCGCAGGCAGGAAGAGAATATAAGGTGCCTCCTTACTCCTGTGCACAGGTTCCTAGAATTGCTGGTTTGTGTGCTCAGCTGCAGGTCGAAGAAAGCAGCAGTCCTGGATCTGCTACTTGTCTTGCTGTGAAGAAAGCTGGGAAGTGGCCTCCACCCCTAAGATGGCATCCAATGCAGCTCTTTTAAGGGGGAAGCAATCAGAGCCAGCTTTAAGGCTGACAAAGCTGTTTTTTCTAACCACAACGCGAAGGGGGAGCAAGGACTAAATTATGATTGTCCATGGTCTGCCCCTCCTGGGATGGCATAAGTATACACTACTTCTTATAGCTCATTGTAACTTCACAGTCTGGCCCTCAATAAGGTACCATTAGCAATGGAAAATTTCCATCTCACATCCCTGACAATCTGACATAATGGTCACCAAAATAAAAAATAATTTCCACATTTGCTTTTCATACATCTCTAAAATGGTTATGTGAAGGATAAATCTTGCAGTCATTTTTTATTGAATTCTTTCCTACAGTAAAGCAGGACAGCAATAATTGCTGCACAGTCATGGAACCTTGCAACTCCAACTCTCTTCTTCAGGAGATTTTTTTTGTTCTAAGAGGTGAATTTCACTGAACAGTCCTTTTCCAGCATAGTTAGAACATTAAAACTAGAGGATTGGTATCTGAAATTTTATCCATTACACTCTACCCCTTTATTTATGTATTTTGGCACAATAAAATGTGTGCAAATAAATACATCCATGTTAGAAGGAGATAGATACATGTAATGTATATGACATGCATTTCATAAATCATTTATGGACAAGGCATTTAGGCCCCAATTCAGCAAAGCACTGAAGTTCATTCTTTAGGCATGTTAATAATTGCATTTAAAAAATCTTGTCACTTCTGAAAATGGCAAATACTTTTGAAAATTGTATCCTTAGTCATTCTTTGTCAAAAATAAGGATTCGAAACCAAACAACCTTAAGAGAATAGCTATTAAAAACTACAGCAAAAATTCTACTATACTTTTTGTTCCTGATCATGTTTCATATGAGTTAGTTTTCTTCAGAATATAAAAGGGTCAACAACCCAAATATCAAAGCATTTATTATGGGAACTATTTTATACTTTGCAGTCTGTAAGGAAAGGCTAGGTTACTGATGACTGTGGAAAATTCTGAGAAGTCTTTGGCACGGTGCTTGGCCAAGTCGGCACTAATGTGGATTCACTGCCATCAGTTCAATCTTTCTGATTCGATTGACCGGTCAGTGAAGACCCACTCAATCAATCCAAAAGTTGATACAGTAAGTTCACCCCCTCAAGAAGAGTAGCACTGAGTCAAAGAGACAGCATTTTCCTTCGACTATGCACAGTGTGGATGCCACGGTAAGTAGGCATTAGGAAGTCAAAGGGAGATATGTAAGTTATTTTACGTAACTTGTGTATCTCCCTTTGACTGCCACCGAATTCTATCGACAGTGTAGACCTGGCCCTTTTGTGGGATACAGTGGAATCTATCTACCCTGCAATAGAGCTAGTCAAGTTTCTAAATCTGAGGTCGAGTTTCATTTTCACTTAAGCACCATTTCAAAAAGAATGTTCATTGAATGGCAAAGTATGAACTTGCAGGTCTGATTATTTTATGTTATGTGATTACAGCCAATGCCAGTGCTTTAAGACAAATTCCAGGTCAGGCAAACCCCTACACTGCTATTACAAACTGGTAGCATTAGGGTATCAGTCAGCACCAAACCTTACCCTACTTTATAGCCATTGTTATCCATTATTATGTCGGTATTCCACTTCCTTGAGCCTAGGCTCTATGGGCATGGGTTCATTATCACGCTGTGTGATGGAAAGATTAGATTACATTTTGGTATGCTCAGTGCTTAGTCCTGTAGAAATAGACCTTCCCTTCATCAACCAAATGGTCCTTTACAAGCACATTTCCAGTGCACAATATCCAAAAATCAGAATAAATTAAGTTGTTATAATTGTGTATCAGTTTTTATATGTGTGTGTACACGCATGCATGCACACACACACACACACACACACAAAGCACATTGCAGGGAGCATGATTGATGCCATAATAAATGGTGGCAGGTAATCAAATTGTAGTGTGTCCATACTACACAAATAAATGCTTTGCCAGGAATGCTGACCTTGGATTAATAAAAGGACAGAAGCTGACTGCTTAGCATTATGTTAACTTCTGGGTAAATAGTCACTGGAAAAGAAACAAGGAGTCTTGTTGCACTTTTAAAGACTAACAGATTTATTTAACTCATAAGCTTTTGTGGGCATAACTCACTTCCTCAAATGCATTAAATGAAAACTGCAGTAGTTGGGTATATAGACACATGCAGAGAAGGGTGAGTCACAAGGTCAATTCAAACACTTCTAGAGTTGTAACCAAGTTAGTATATTTCAGAAAAAAAACAACATGTTGTTTTAATTACGACAGTGTGGATGTGGGCGATTAACAACAATTGATGAGAAAGTGCGAATGTTTGAAGAGGAGAAACTGTAATGAACAAGCTCCTCTGAGAGTCCCTGACTATCCTGCCTCTCAGTGTGGATTCTTATAGTTGTGCACAGCCCCGCTTTCCCCACTCCCAATCTCCACATGTTCACCTAGAAAATCAAGGAATGAAAAATTCAGATATGTAACTCTGAAGAAGAAAAATGCAATAACTTTGTTAGTGGAATTTTAGTCAGTTTTGCTCATTATATTCTAGAATGTCTGGGAATTCTGACCCAAGAGCAGAGTCTATACACCTCATTGTTAGTTAAGTTAAATCAAGCATGGAGGTGCTATGTCTATTGTTGTTTGACCTATGAAGGCTTCCTGAAAGAAGGAAAGATGCCATGCCATGGGGATTGGTAAGCCCAAGAAATAATGAGTTATCATCCTCTCTCTGACCTTCACAGTTGGGGTAAAAGAATCAATAAGGTTTTTAGTCAGGCAACTTTGATATCATCTAGGCTCTTTAGATTGTCCTCATCTCTTTCAGTTAGGCTTTCAATCAGAGTATTGCATTGAGACTGTGCTAGTTTCAATGGCTGTTTCTGCTGATGCTGTAAGATGTGGACTCTTTTCCTGGTTGCCACTGACATACTTTATGAACTTGGACAACTCACTTAACTTCTCTGTGTTTCAGTTACCCCAGCTACAAAATAAGAATAATAGTAATTTTTAAAATTATTTATAACCTCTGTGTAGAGCACTTTGGGATCTATGGATGCAATTGTGCTCTACCAAGTATACAGACACACTTTTATACTGGGAATGCTTAGGGTGACTATGTATATCTGCAAACCTATTATTCAAAATCTATTATTCAAGGTGTTGACTTTAATCTGTAAAGTAATGGGTGGTTTGAATGTTGCGCCTCTAAGGGAAATGTATTTCTCCCTATGAACTGTCATAGTAGCTGAGATCAGCTGGTGGACTCAAACCAACATTCCAATTAATACCTGGGCATCAGAGCTGAGCAATCTCAGCACCGAATCTTTGACCCCTAATTTCAGTTCATTTTGGAAAAAAGCCACACAAAGGATTAAAGATTTGGAAAACATGTCTCAATCTGTTTAGTTTATCAAAGAGCAAGTTATGGGGTGGTTTGATCAGTCTATAAGTACCTATAGAGGGAACAGAAATTTGCTAATACAGGCTCTTCAATCTAACAGAGAAAGGTATAACAGGATCCAATGGCCTGAAGTTGAAGCTAGACAAATTCAGTCTAGAAGTCTTATTGCTTGCCTGCTTGGCAGCATGGAGAGTAGAATGGACCAGACCTCCCTTCTTTTGCAACAGCTTCCAGCTCCTCCTGGGTATAGTTCCAAACCACCTCATCTGACTCCCTTACATCTGGAGGAGTAGCAGCTCTACTCCAAGGCTCTCCAAGCTAAGCCCCTCACCCTATCTCAGAGAGTCAGCCCAGCCACCCTGTGAGGAAACCTCATTTCCATCACTTGTACCCACAAACTCATTCTTTCAGTTGTTACCCAGTGTTCATGACCACAGGTGATGATGGGGATGTAGGTTGACCTGTAAACCAAGACCTTCCTCCAAAAGCTCAGCTCCCACTGCACCACTCTGGATTGGTACAGTGCCCGGATCTCTGCCATACCATTCCATCGGTCAGTCTCATGTTCCCACTTATCATCACCCATGAACAAGACTAGAAGTAAGGTCCAAATTCTCAACAGTGAAGATAATTAACCATTGCAACAACTTACCGAGTGTTTGTGGTGAAGTCCCCATCAATCACAATTTTCAAATCAAGATTGCAATATTTTTAAAGGATAAGCTGTGGTTCAAATAGGAATTTATTCTGGGAAATAACATGACCTCTATTATACAAGACGTCAGACTGAATGAACACTAGCTGTTCTGTCTTTTTAATCTATGAACCGGCTTGTCTGACAATGCCAGATGTTGTTAATCCTTAGGACATATTTCAAGATTTATCTCTTGTCTGTGGTTTTTGCCTGAGCTGGTTGTGGATATGAACAGGGTACTCTTATTTGGGAAACATTTGTCTTATATTGTTCTGTAGCTGATGACGTTATTCAGTGTGCCCAGATTGAGGGCTTGTCGAAACTGGAAATGCTACCACAGCATGTATGGTGAAGCTGCTTTAGGCTAATGGAAGAGAGAGGTCTTTTATCAGCATAACAAAGCCACATCTAGGAGAGGCAGTAACTATGTTAGCAGGAGCAGCTGTCCCACCTACATAGTGTTGTCCATACCAGTGCTTACGTTGGTATAACTTATGTCACTCAGGGAAGTGGCTTATCCACACCCCTGAGTGACATGAGTTTGTGACCTTCCCCTCCTGCAATCTGGTGTGGTGTGCCGCTGTGCCCCGCCCTGATTCCCCACTCCTGGGCCCTGACTTACCCACCTTACTAGGTGAACCCCCACTCCTGGATCAGTTTACACCAGCATCCTATGTGTAGTTGGTCCTAGGAAATGAAAATGCACTCACACTAACTACGCACAGGGTGGTCCCCCCTTCCTGATCACTGCAAGCTCATTTATTCTGGTCTGTCAGTTTAACAAAGAAACTGACATGCATTAACTTTTGCTCTATGTCAGGCATCCACACTTACACTCTCTTTCCAAATCCACACTGCTTTAGATAAAATAAACACTAGTTTATTGATTAAGACATGACTCTAAGTGAATATGTTGGAAAGCAATGCAAAATCAGATAATCAGTCAAGGAGTTTATCACAATTAAATAAAAGATAATTCACAATCTAAACTAAAGATCACTGTTACAGACCATTGCTAGCTTACTCATGTGCTTTGGCTACTGACAGTTTTGTAGGAAGGTCTTCTTTGCCAGCTATACTTTTTCTGGTTACTTGCAAGCTGAAGTCCAGAGGCAAAAAAAACCCTTCTCAGTTTAAAGGGTCCCTTCTTCTCTTTCCTGCTGAGGCACTTATTTGCATTGCCTTTGTCATGCATGCCATCACTAGGTACATGTGAGCACAACTCAGTTTGTCTGCCTTCCCCGCTTTGAGCCATGTGAAATACACTTGGGGACAGGTTTCATATTTGTACACGTGTATGATGCTGCAGGAACATTGTTACCATAACAATAATGTAGAGCAGGCCTTGAGCATTCCAATACCCCCTCACATGATATACTTTGCATTAAACCACACAAATGCATTGCAAGGGAAGACAAATCATGTTATAAGGGTGTGGGGTGCAGCACGTCTCAGAGTTGCACCGGCATAATCTGCAGCGTAGACAACCCCTGAGAGAGACAGATGGGCACATTTTAAAAAGTTAGGAATAAACTAGTATTTCACTGTGATACAGGCTCCGTCGAGGCTAAATAAAGAGCTAGATTGCCCTGATCAGTACAAATAAAAGAACAGTGTTTTCCTTGTGTCAGAAGATCAAAACCCCAATGCTTGTTGATTAAATAAGAGGTGTATAGTGTGTATAAATAAGAAGCTTGGTGCTTAGCCCTGTACCGTTCTTGAATTCGACTTCCTTTAGAGAAAGAATACAAGTAGTTAAACAAAACTGTACTTAAAATCTCACTGTGGCTTTTGGTGGGGAAAACCAAACCCTACTTCTTTTCCTCTTGATTTTCTTCTGTTTCATCAGTAATATTCATTTTGAGTCTTGATATTCCTGCTACCCCTCAGTGATGTCTCTGGATGTTACAATAGTTTGCATTAGCATCTTTAAGACCAATAAACTGATGTGCACTGAAGGGTAAGATTTTGCTCTCCCTCCCTCCCAAAATTTCCTTGTATGGAGACATCCACCCTGCAGTGCTTCCTTCTTTCCACGCTGAATGCCAGTAAATGACTGAATCCTTGCCGTATGCTTTGTTTGCAACTGGCCTGCTTATTGAAGTGCATGTTCCTAAAAACAAGAAATCTTTTCTTTGTGGGCAGTTACCTGCATTAACAATGTAAATGTGGACAGTTGATGATTGTTACATAAATGAGCATGAAGTACTACAGCTATTACCTTGTTTTCTGAGAATCCAGCTGTACGAAATGGTTCAGAAGGAAATCAAATGGGATCCTCTCCATTCATTTTAAGCCCGGCAAAGCTATTACTCTGACATAATTACAGAACAGTACATCACTGTAGCTTCCAGACACATCTTACTGCAGTAGTACAATAGATTTCTATTTTGGAATGATGGGAACTTAAATGGGTGATACGTGTAAACCATGGGTAGACGAGCGCACGTCAGATAATCAGTTGCTGTAAATGAGGCTTAGAATTCAGTAGTGCGCCGGTGCAGCTGCCCTGCTGTAATGATTAGCCGACAACACCAGGTCAGGTTAGTAAAACTACGGCACTCAGAGGCCTGGGTTTTCCACAGCCTTGATGACACAGTTATACTGGCATAAGTTTGAAGTGTAGAACAGGGTTAAATCTAGGATCATGGAGAAGGTTAGGGAGGAAGACGTGCTAGGAAAGGGCACCAGTAACTATATTCCAATAGATAAATGCACAGATTTGAAACCAATAGCTCAATATATATGTGCATTATATGATTCTATACATTGATGTAACATTTTCAAACGTGTGCTTATCTAGAGACAGTGAGACTTGGTGGATATAGAGCACTGGAGTGGAGCTCGGGAGACATGCCTTTCACTCCTGGATTTGCAGTTGACCTTCTAGGTTAACTTGGGCAAGTCATTTCTCTCCCGGTGCCTCAGTTTCCCCATCTGTAAAATGGGGATAATGATACCACCCTTATTTGTTAAGTACTTTGAGATCTACTGCTGAAAAGTACTATGTAAGAGCTAGAAATTATTATATTTAGCACTCCCTCTGAAGAGCGGGCCGACGAGATTTTCTACCATCACCCTGCTCCTATGGCTTGGTGGGGTCTAAAGACCACGCTGCCTTCTAGTACAAGTTAGAATAAGACTTTGGGGCCATTCTGCTAATTCTGTGTTTTGGTGTGTGTGCCAGCTACTCCCTCCCTGCTTCTCAACCTGCCACCAAAACACCCTTTATTCCAGACAAGAGGGGAAGCGCTGGAAGTTGGTAACATGTAGCTGATGTGACAGTTTTACATCACCAAGAATCCACCTTCTCTAGGAGCGTGCCTGAACTGCATAATGAAACCAGAAGAGGGGCTCTGGGCATAGTCCTGTCATTTTATTTAATGCTGGCACATAATGAGTCATTTCTGAGCATATAAATCTGGTTGGTTTTTTGTTTTTTTTCCCCCCATCTGTTTTAAGGAAATTTTGATGCCTGAAGAAAAAAGCAGTTGCAGAAGTGAACATCAGCTACTTTCTGATGTGAAAAATATCAAAATCATGCAAATTTTAAAAATCCAAGTTTAATGCTGTTATCTTTCTCCTTTTATGGGTTTGCCAAAAGTAGCTTCTAAAAACCATGCAACACCATTAATAATGATTGATGTAAGTGATTGTCATCACATTTGTGTTAAAATCCCACTTCACGAAAGACTTGTTAGTCTCTCTCTTCTCCCTTTTACTCCTTCCCCCGTCCACTCCCCCTTGCTAGCTTTCTCAGAAATAAGGAGTCATTTTTCAGCCTCCTTCAAAGGAATTGGAGCCAATGAGTAGTCAGTTGCAACAGTAGTAACCCCACCACTAGAAAGTATTTATTTGTTCAACTTTTTAAGCATTTGCTGCTGTTGCATGAACACAGCTTACTGAATAATAGTCGGATAATAAGAGACTTTAAATCTATCAGGATATTGATAATATTAGCATTCTCATGGCTTTAAAATGAAATAGTTTTAGAGGGATATATTCAACTCCTTGGATGCTGAAATACTAGATGCTGTAGCTGTTTCAAATAACATTAAACAGAAGTGATAACTTAGTTCAAATCTTTGGTGTTGGTAAAAATTCACTTTCTGGCAACCCTGCCCAAAATTATTATTTCGGGACTCTTGTCTACTTCCCCTTGAATAAGAAATTAAAGAAGCAGGGTCCCTGCCTTCTTGATCTCTGGCAGCCTGTGCATGATGTACTGTCATGTGTTTGGTTTTGTGTTTAATGCTTTTGCATATGTGAAGGTGCCTTTTAGGGCCTGATCTAAAACTCAAGGGAGTCTTTCCATTGACTTCACTGCACTTTGGATTAGATGCGTAGAACTGTGATAACACAGTGACTTTGTAGGGTGATCATATGCCTTGTTTTGGCTGGGACAGTCCTTTATGTAAGCCCTGTTCTGGCCATTAGCGAAAACAAATGGGACAATGCCCACTTTTGTTAGAAAAAGTGGGGTGTAGAGGAAGAGGGGAAAGGGTGAGCAACGATGCCCAGGGAATGGGGCAGACAGTGCTCAGGCAAGCATCAATGCTAGCCCCACCTTTAGGAGAGAAGACTTGGGCTAGCCCTGCATGGGGAGGGTGGCTTGTGCAAGCGGGGAGGCCCGCCCATTTTCGCTTTGGGAAATATGGTCACCCTGTGATTTTTTCAACCAATTGTTTTCCTTTTCCATTTGGCCAAATATTGTTTTTTCTTATTCCCCCTTGTGTTCTGAATGGCACTTCTATTAATATGCCAACTTTTCTTCAACGACAGCTTCAGCACAGAGTACAGGGTGCTGTGTCATTCTAGAGCCTCTCTGTGCAATAGCAGTAGCCCCACAGCTACCAGAATAGCTTTGCAGACAATATTTGTTCATGGCTGCTGAAGAGGAAGCAAGAAAAAAATACAAAACAATTTCTGTTTCCTTAAAAAAATGGGGTCCAGACCCAAATCCTTTCTCAGGCCATGCTCAAGAGGGAAAGCTACCATTTAAGTCACTATCATTTAACTAGCATATGGGGTCCTTTGTAGAGTAGAAGTATGAACTATTATTAGATAAATGTAAACTTACTGTACTAATCAAAGCTATTATTACTCACGCATGGAAAAAGAAAACTGTTCACCTAGCTTTGTGAGTGCAGATCCTCAAAAAATGGTTGTGCAGATCATGCATGCACAGAAATGGAAGCAATATTGTCCAAATGTTGTCCTTCAGCCCAATCTCAGGCCTTGTACACACTACAAAGTTATCACGCGGTAAGGCTCCTTACCGCACGATAACAGTCTGCCTGTGCACACACACAAGCTTCTTGTTGCGCGCAACAGCCAGTCTTTGGCTCAAGTCGGCAACTGGGCTCCTCCAGCAGGGGCTCAGGGCTCAGCTGGCCAGTGGCTGGAGCCCCACTGAACCCCGGCGGGGCTCGGCTGCATCCGGCAAGCCCTGCTGCCCGGGGACTGGAGCCCCACCAGGGGAGCTGGAGCCCCTGCAGCCAGGGCTCAGCTGACGCAGCGGGGCTTGGCTGAGCCAGGGCTCAGCTGGCCGGCAGCAGCTGAGCCCCACCTGCGCAAGAGAGCCCCAGTCCATCTGAGCCCCAGGGGCAGGACTGGGGCTCAAGCCAGCACCGCTGCCAGCCTTTCGGCTGGCAGGGCAGTGCATGGTGGGATAGGTACCCAGCATGCACTGGTCCTTCTAGCGAAAATTGGGAGTGGTCCTGCTTTTTAGCAGGGGGTTGGACTAGATGACCTCGTGAGGTCCCTTCCAACCCTATTGTTCTATGATTCTATGAGTGTGTGAATTCTTCTTTCGCTAGAAGGAGTGCTGTGTGGATGCAGTACAGAGTTATAATTATAACGCTTGCTTGTCCCACAATAACTTTTATTGTGGGACAAGTCTGTAGTGTGTAAATGGCCTCAGTGCCTCAATATGAGTTTGTTACAGAGCCACTGATGTATATTGGCATCTTTCTATTGACTTCAATAAGTCTCAACTCTAATTTGCATCCACACTGACCGAGCAAAGGACGTAAGGATTTATTTTCACTTCTAGTGTCCTTTCTGAATGGCCTCTCTGATGGACACCAGTCAAACAGCCTATATTTTTCCCCTCCAAAAGCATCTCCTTAAGCAGACATAAATGCTAACCTTTTACCATAGAGCCCAGAAGAAACCACCATGAACTGTCCTCCTGTATCATATTCACCAAAGAATTTCAGTACATTGCAGTAGAGGGACTCATTTTTAATTAGCCTGTGGATAAGTTAGGCCATATTTTTTTTTAATAAGACACCCGGTCTCAACATAAAGATTTTAAATATCAATATATTTATCACTTTCTTTCGTAAGATGTTCAAATGATTAATTACTCCAGCTGTTAAGGATATTTCTTAATTCCCATTTTGTTCTTATCTCTTCAGATTTTAACTTCTTATGGCAAGAGTTGCGGCTTACTACTTTTATACAGCACCTTGCACAATAGGGCCATGATCTTAGTAGGGGATACAAGGGGCTATGATGTTGTTACTAATAATAATACCTTGCAGCTCAAACATTTCTCAGGTTGTAGAAGTTCACATTGTTTTTTAGAGAAGAGTAAGGCAATTGTCAGTCTTATCTGCTCCCATTTGAATACGGAGAGCAATAATACCGAACCTCTTGCCGTCCATTAATTTCAGATATTTATGGTAATTTCAAAATGCCTTGACAGTCTGCCACTCACTCCCTCTATTTCTTACAGAAAATACAATCTGCAAATCAACAGTGACATTATACGTGGGTAGAAAACCTTTCTTTATCTAATGCTCTCCCCATCTCCCTTCCTCCCCTGCCCCCCCAAACAGTATACCAAGCTATTTAGTCCTTATCGTGGGCAGAAATGCTGAATTCTTCCACCTTGCACATTCTTCAAGTGTTGTTTAAACAGCAATACACAATCTGTCCCTCCCCTTCAATAGCGATAGCCTGTCCCCATTTCTTCTCTTCTATTTTGTTACTAAGGCTTTGGAAATGTGAAGAATTTTGTTATTTTTATTTTGTTTATTTTATTTAAAACCTGGAGTTGGCTTAACTTTTCAGCCTCCTCTTTTCATTATTCCTGATAACAATGTGCAGTTTGGGAAATAGCTCTTCTGAAGTCATTCTTCTTGAGCTGCTCTGCAATTTCTTGATAAATTGTTTTGTTGCATGTAGACTGATAACTCTCTATCTAGAGGTAAGCAACAGTCTGTATCTAGGGAATGTGAAGAGCTCAACACATACCTAATTAATCCATAGACCTCTAATGATAATTTAACATTTCTTTAGTACTGCTGTTAAGAGTGTTGCTCATTGAGGGACTGTGGAGATGTTCTGTAAATCACTCAAACGAGGAAAGATACAACTCACCAAAAATCTCCAGTTACCAAACTTAAAAATGAACTTTATATTTAAATCAATTTGTACCATAAAAGACTCCTCAAACACAGCACTTGGTCACAGCAATAGCATTCAAGAAATAACATTACTTTTAAAGAGAGAGAGAGAAAACATGAATGGTAAGAAAAAAGTCTTAAGTAATTCTCTAAACTGGGAAATGACTTGCTTTAAAGATAAATATGAAATGGTGATTTCAGCATTGACATGTTGGTTCTGCCTTATGCCATTGGGAGTTTTGTTCAAAAGAAAGTGGTGAGCAGAAAAAAATAATTTTGTAATGCCCTTGTTTGCATATATGCTGGTAAAAGGTTAAATGTTTCCTTCTGTGTATATGACTAGTGGAGAACACAAAACCTTACTTACCAGCCCACTCCACTGAGTGCTGGTTGGCTCAACAGCCTGCTGTTCTCCACCCAACCCTGTAAATCAGAGTAGTTCCAGTGAAGTCAGGTGAGTTATATCTATTTACACCTGCTGGTGATGTGGCATTTTGTCTGAAGTGTGGTAACTTCTCCAATGTATGATTGGTAAAGTTTCAAAATCTGTGTTTCAAAAGTGACGTAGGCACCCAGGAGCTTACATCCCATTGATTTTTTGGGGTGAGACTTAGACTCCCATGTTGCTTTTGAAAATGGAACTTAGAACCCTATGACAGCTAGTGGGTGACATTTTCAAAAGTGCCTTAGTCCAATGGATTTACAAACTAGCAAGTCTCATTTATGTTCACTGAGGATTTACTCCCCCTTTTCTCTCCCATATTTTTTCTGCTCCCTGCTCCTCCAGTTTGTCCCACTTCTTTTTATATAGTTCCATTTCAATCTATGGAGGTATGCTGATTTAGGTAAGCAAACAGTCTGGTCCCAGATTATTTTCTGTCCTTATGTGTGTGAGAGATTTCCCTTTAAATATCTTATTTCAGTTTATTACCGTCTTTAGATATCTTAGGCAACTGGTTTAAAGGCATTTCAATTTTAAGCCTGAGAAGGCTTTTATGATTATTCCTACTTTACCGTTGAAATGTTGTTTTGGAGAAACATATCACCCATTGTTATGGGTTTCCTGAAACAATGTCGTTGGGTTTTTTTTTTAAGAGTGAATTATTTTGAATTCCCTATATGTGCTAAGAAAATCTTTTAATACCTTTTAAAGTTTCTCTTTAAACAAAATAACCACATAGAAACTTACATGCATTGATTTGAGGGAGACCTGGGAGATCTGCAGTTAAAATGGGTTTAAAAAAAGCGTGGCTGCCAGTACAGTTATTAGCACACTGGACAAAATTCATTGCTGATAGTGCCCACCCATAGGCAGGTTTGTGACCTAAGAATTTCTGACATGCCAGTGGAACCTTAGTATTTTCAAGGAACACCATCACATTCCACCACAATGCTGGGAGCGCTGCAGCAAAGAAGCAAATATGCATGGGGAGGGATGGGAAGATTCTCATTCTTAAATATTCATTGCACATGTTTTAGGAATGTTTGTTAATGTAGTTATTGCCAGGTTTGCAAAGTATTTAAGGATCTCAAGATCCTAGGAGCTTATTATGTTTACAGGTGACTGGGGCTACATACACAATTCTTCCAAAGCCATCATCCTGGAGGATAGTGCTGGGGAAAGTAATCAGTCCCTGCTTTACTCTTTTACAGAGTGCATGGTGTGCTCTCATTGCTCTGATGCAGCAACCCCATATGGGGAATCGAGAGCTGCTCATGTTAAATACAGCCTCAGATGATGTGCACTGAAATGGGATAGCTCCAGAACCTGGGAGAAGGGGAAGGTGCCTTGTGCCATTCTCCTCTTACATTCATATCTAGCATCCAAAGTCTGCATTGAAGCATAGCCCCATGCATGCCAGCATAACCATTTCTAGTTACTTGGCTTCTCCAGTTAAGACAAGCAGGTTTTAAGTGAATGGTTGAGCCTGATGTGAATCAGTCTTTCTAGCAGGGTGAGATTGTGTGATATAGTGAGCGTGTTTTAAGAACAACTAAAAAATGAAAGTTTGAGAGAGCTGGAATGTGTCTTAAGATGAAGAGCACCATGAAAATGTAGAATGAATCAGTTTAAGTCAAATAAATCATTAGAGAAGGCAGCAAACTGCTAGGACTGTATGCAGAGCTAAGTAAATAAAACACTACTTATAGCTGACTTCAGTAGCACATGCTGCAGCTGTTATTTACTGAAGATGTCAGTTATTTAATTATAGTTTATAATAGAGGATCATAGTTGTGTTACTTTCTTAATTACAGACTAAGCTATAAAAGAACAGAACATTTCACCCTAGGGACCCCCCCCCAACCCCCAAAATGGCTGTTGCCACTTTATTTAATTAAGTGAGCACTATAGGCTATTTGTTGCAAAGATGGGCTTCAATCTCTTAATCAAGGAAGATTCAAGCTTTTCTCCTAACAATTGTTGTCCCATAGTTTGCATTGTTGATTAACAGAAGGGACACAGAATCAACTTCACAGGAAAGACAAAAGCAGGTTAGAAGTGCAAGTAAAAACGTTCTTCCAAACTTTACCCAATAGATAAGCAAACCAGAAAATATTATTTGACATCAGATCTGTTGAAAATCCTGTTTTCATATGTGGGCTGCCAAGCTCAATCAGTTGCTTTTCTTTTGTGTTTCAGACATGTGAGCTTTTTCTTTCTTGTGTCAAACCCATGAACTTTTCTTTCCTCTTCGGGCAAGTGTTTAATCTGGCAAAAATAAAGTGCCTTGTAGCAGTTATTTTCCCAGCTTTAAATGAAATAAAGAACCTTTTTATAATTCCTCATATTTTGTGCTGGAACTTGACCAATGTATAGTTGTAGGCAGTACTGAGGTAAGTATATTGTTCTTTTCTCAGCACAATATCTGGTACCATCTGTCCCAAAGTTACCGAGGCCAATTAAAACCCCTCTGCATTTTAGTATATTAAAGCTTCATTATAAGAAGTCAGGGGCCAACACTAAATATTTAACTTAGTGAGGTATAACCTTAGATGCCATTAAAACATGAACAAGTAATGAAATATACTGATCCACTGGGTAGTCCAAAGTGTGTGAAACTAGTGTTATGTGTTTAAAGTAATTGCCTGAAAACATATGTTCATGGGAAATGGGGAAGTATGTCTCTGTTTGGCTTCAGGATCACTGCCATTGCATGTAGACAAAATGAAATGAGGAGAGAGTTCTTCTTAACTGTTCATTGGACTCTTTCACTCTCTTAGGCCTTGTGCACACTACAGAGTTATCACGCGGTAACGCTCATTACTGCGCGATAACGATGAGAGAGCGCACACACGCAAATCCTGCTTGTTGAGCGGCAGCAGCCCTCTTGCCATGCAACAAGTAAACCACCCGAACGAGGGTGATAGAAGTTATCACAGAACAGCTGTTCCGCGTGTATGCTCATCACGTAATAATCGGCCTCCGGAAACGTCCCAGCATTCCAATCCCGTCCTTTCCGGTCTTCCTCATGCACTCTGTGGCTGTGATATGACTGCCCCCCCCCCCTCCTGTGAGTCCTGGGAATTTTTGAATTGTTCCCCAGTGGTCACTTCCTGTTTGTTCAGAGTGGAGTGCAGCTGTTTTTTCCAACAGCAATGGCGGCTCACCGCGGCAAACACGCTCCAGTCTGGACCACAGCTGAGGTGCTCAACCTTATCAGCATCTGGGGAGAGTCTGCTGTGCAGGCACAGCTACGTGGCAGCAGGCGTAATTTTGACACCTATGGCCAGATATCTCGGGCCATGGCAGAGAGAGATTATGAGAGGGACACGCTGCAGTGCAGATTGAAGGTGAAGGAGCTGTAGATAAGCTACCACAGAACAAGGGAGGCAAACCGGTGCTCTGGGTCAGCGCTGGTTACATGAAGATATTACAAGGAGTTGGAAGCCATCTTCAGCGGGGATCCCACAACAACTCCCAAGGCTCCTGTGGACATGTCTGCACCCCCTCAGCCAACAGATAACGGAGCAGACAGCTGTTCTCCATCCCTCCCCCTCCCTTCACCCCCGAGACCTGCAACCTTGCATTGCAGGGCAGGGGCAAGCTTCTCACACAGTTCTATGAAGGTGGCTTTACGCATTCGCAAGTTCTATAGCCACTGCTCGTCATCCCACACCTGCATAACAATGCGGTCCCACCACTCAGTGCTTGTCTCTCTTGACCAGAACCAGCGGTGCACCGTGTGCAGATGCTCTCTGAAGTCTTATGAGTGGAGACTCAAGAAGCTTGGCTTGTTAAGCCTAACCAAAAGAAGGCTGAGGGGGGATATGATTGCTCTCTATAAATACATCAGAGGGATTAACATCGGGGAGGGAGAGGAATTATTTGAGTACAGCACCAATGTGGACACCAGAACAAATGGTTATAAACTGTCCATCAAGAAATTTAGTCTTGAAATTAGATGCAGGTTTCTAACCATTAGAGGTGTAGAGTTCTGCAATAACCTTCCAAGGGGAGTTGTGGGGGCAAAAACCATAACTGCTTTCAAAACTGAGCTTGATAAATTCATGGAAGGGTCGGTATGATTAGCCTATTTTGGAAATTGACTGATATTTCGCTACATGTAGTGGATTTACAAGTTGCCTAAGACAGGAGAGTACATGGGTGGGTTCTGAGTTATTACAGAGAATTGTTTCTTGGATAACTGGCTGTTGAGACTTGCCCACGTGCTCAGGGTTTAACTGATCACCATATTTGGGGTTGGGAAGGAATTTTCCCCCAGGGCTGATTGGCCTGGGCTCTGGGGATTTTTCGCCTTCCTCTATAGCACAGGGCATGGCTCACCTACAGGTGAATTCTCTGTATCTTAAAGTCCTTAAATCATGATTTAAGGAGGTAAATAACTCAGTCATAGGTTGGTGGCCTATTGCAGGAGTGGGTGGATGAGGTCTGGAGGCCTGTATTCTGCAGGAGGTCAGACTAGATGATCGTACTGGTCCCTTCTGACCTTAAAGTCTATGAAGCTATGAGCTCAGCAAAGCAGTGCTGTTGTTCTGAATGGCAGTCAGCAGCTGTGGGTCCTCCGATTCCTGGTCTGATTCAGAGCTCAGTGTGGACTGTGCGACCAGCCAAGATGTATTCATTATGCTGAAGACGACAGTGGAGATCAGAGCTGGATCCATGTTGTTGCAATTGGGAATGCTGGGAAGGAATGCAGCAGTGTTGAAAATGGGCACAAGTTGGTATTAGCAATGAGGAAGACGGCAGGGGAACACAATGCACCGTGGGAAACTGAGAATTTATCCATGGTGCTCAGCGCTCCTCTCCTTCTACCCAGGATTCTTAGCGCTGAATCAGGAGGAGTGGAACTGTGGGATAGGTGCTCACAATTCAATGTGGTATATTGCAAAATTACTAAGAAGAGTGTGGACACTCCGTTCCATTACAAGGAGCACTGTGTGTACGCGATCCAGTGCAATAAAAACCACATGACTTTTGCAGCAGAACGGGCTTCTTGCACGACAATTCTGTACTGTGTACATGGCCTTAGTCTCTCTCCACTTAATCCCCTTCTCAGCTCTCCCCACCCCCACTTTTTCAAATAACTGATATATGGTGTGCTACTGAAATGTTAACTGTTCAGCCTATCTAGAATGCAAGGAGCCTGATTCATTATCACTTTATTCTAGTTTTACACTGTCCATACTTCTGTGAAACTGGAATAAGACAGTAGTGAAAAAAGCCCATTTCTTCCAGCTGTGTTCGCCACCAAACTCACCTTGAGGAAAGAGAATTCTGCTTACTGTGCATCTATTTCTCTCTCTTATCCTCAGACAGTCCTGAGCAATATAATTTAAGTCTGATACATAATAAGGGACATTTGGAGATGAATCTCCTAATTCTGTAGACTCTTCCCTCCAAGAGGTAGACATTTCGTTATAAAAAAATAGGCTTCCACCGATACAAATTCATAGACTTTAATACCTAAAGGGACCGTCGTGATCATCTGACCTCTTGCACCCTCACCCACCCTCTGGGGTAGTTTGTTTGCTTCGATAGCCCTGCTTCATTGGAAATCATAACACAGGCACATACTAACAGCATCTGCTGCTTATATTTAATATTTCTGTAGTCTTTTGCATGTTCCAAAATCTTCAGAAAAGAAATGTGCCATTTCGTGATCCAACTCAGGATGCAGAGAGAGACTTTCCCTGCATTTGACAACAATTAATCATGGTAATTGTGCAATGTCTTCCTTGTCAGATGTTCCTGAATTTGCAATCAAAGGACAACTCTGAAGCTTGGGTTTCTTTCCAGTGTGATTGCACCAGTGTCTCCTGCTTTACTTTTAAAAATGAGAGTGCATGCCAGTGACAGGTTATTTCATTACTTGTTGGTTGCCAGCAGTGTGCTTAGCTCTGTGCAGAACATAAATATAGATTATTGTCCATTCCCCATGGGCTCTTAGCAGACTTGAGTCCTACATACAGCTTCCCTCACACAGACTGTCAATGACCTTTCATCCTTCCCATGCAATATCTCTCATTGTGTTAATACAGCACCTAACATAATGGTGCCTCCATCTTCATATGAGCTTGTAAGGGGGATTTAGCACCTTTAGATGATGCTGGCATTACCAAAACCACTGCAGAGCTCCTGCCTAGGTAGTTAAAATCCCTACATACTTAAGTTTCCATTTTTATTCTTCCCAATGCACCTAAATTTCAGCAGCTGGGCATGTGCACAGCTGTGTAAGACATGATACTATTAAACTACTTAGCCTCTACCCCCCTCCAAACCTTCCAAACCCTACCAGGATTCATTCCCCTGTCTATCTTTCCTTTGGCCCCAGTCTGTCTCTGAACATGCCTCTAATGGGAAGTGGTAGCAGTGGATGTTTAACCCAGTGGTTAGAGCACTTGTCTTGCAGCTGGGTCACCTGGGTTCAAGCTCTCACTTCCTGATGTAGAGCAGGGATTAGTAGGCTTTTAATGGAGCACCATAATCACTGAGCTATAGGGTAATCTTGGATAGTTGTCTCCCAATCTCTGCTACTCCAGCTGTTCCATTTTTGATAAATAAATGTTCATTGTGTCAAAGAGTAAGTGATAGAATGACTCCATAATCTGGTGGTTTGGGGCACCCTTCTAGGTGATAGAAGACCCAGGTTTCAGTTTTCTTGCCCAATTAATAGTTAATTATGTGTACAGCTTCAACAGGAGTGACTGAGAATATCCAGTAGTCCTGTGGTTAAATTGTGCTCACCTCTGAGGACACCTAAATTCAATCTCAGCTCCATATCAGGTTGAATGAGGGTTGGAACCCCTGGGTGAGGAGCTGAGTCCCAGCCCTCTCATTACCATTTCCTATTGGCCGATTTACGCAGCTCCAGGCACAGTGTGCTGGCTTTTGTGATTCCCATTCCAAAGAAGAACCTGGGTGCCTGACTCAGGTTTGTGAATTCCAAAACATGACAGGGTCCCGGGGTATGTCTACACTAACAATTTAGGTTGACTTAAGGACCCTTAAGTCTACCTAAATTACTCCATGTCCACACTGGGCTTTCATTACGTCGACTTAAGAAATTCCTTAAGTCAACTTAATGAAAGTTTAAGTTGACTTAATAACTACCGCTCCTTAGGTCGACTTAAGCCTTAAATTGACTTCTTAAGTCGACTTTAGGATGGTGTGGACAGAGAGTAGCCCTTAAGTCAACTTTATTAAGTCGACTTAATGCCAGTGTGGACGCCTGTGTCCAAAGTTAAGTCAACTTAAAGTTGACCTTATTAAGTCGACTTAACAAAGTCGACTTAACTTTTTCTAGTGTAGACATTCCCCCTGAGTGTTGCAGTGCCTAGTACTACTGTAGTGCAATTAATAA
Organism: Pelusios castaneus; assembly: GCA_007922175.1. Taxonomy (NCBI): domain Eukaryota; kingdom Metazoa; phylum Chordata; order Testudines; family Pelomedusidae; genus Pelusios; species Pelusios castaneus. Next base: position 1,007,279 of record ML686135.1, on the reverse strand, counting down.
TTGTTCTTTCACGTGCAGTATTGGTTGGTTCAAGCAGGTCAAGAATGTGGGCAATATCAGTTGTGGGGTCGGGGCGTTGAGGACAATAACACATTTGTCTTTTTGATCTCACATTTACCATTATACATACATATGTCTTTTCATTGCTTCCGTCACTGCTCAAGCACTGAGAACAGCACTGTGAAAATGCATTAGAACAAAGCCTCTTTTGAAATGAAAAAATACAAAGAATCATGGAAAATAATATTAAATTACATACAACAAATTCCACCATTAGAAACTAAAGCCTATGAAAAACATATTTTCTGTGCTGACTCCTTAACCGCTTTGCTCCCCACACTTCCCAGCAGTCACCACTGGATCAGTGTCCCCTTGGTAAAGACTTAAGCAGCTGTTTCCTAGGGTTTTTTTTTCAAAAGTTAGATGTGCAAATATGCTGGGATAAACTCTACCGTCAGAGAGGCAACAGCATTTCCAGCTTTGCTCTCAGGTTTTTTTTACAGGGAAATGGCTCTATACCAGGTAGCGCAATTGCAGACTGAACACGACCATGTATTCACCCAGGTCTACTTCCTGGCCACTGATTCATATATATATCATCAGTGATGGGAAGAAGACCCTTCCCAGCTTTAATAAGACCTAGTATCACTTAGTTCTGAGGTGTAGGGCTAAGGAATGCTGTAAAAGAACCTTTGGTGAAAGAAACACAATAATAAAAGCCAGCTGCCAGCAATAATTTTATGAATGTATCTACATGTGTGTTTTATGAATGTACTTGTCCACATGCCAGCTCTGCAGTATTCTGATCCAAACCGCTAGAGGAAAAAATTATGTATTTTTAGGAATGATATTCTGCACTTAACAGTATTTAGCACTTTTAGTATATGCACCTTAAAGCGCTTCACACAATTTAACTAAGCATTATTTCCCCATTTTTTGCAATTGACGTGATTGTGGCACAGAAAACAAAGACCAGATTTTGAAAGATTTTTAGGCATTTAAAGATACATATAGGTGCCTAGTCGGATTTTCAAAAAATGCTTAGGCATCTTTGGACATCCATATATCTTTCAAAATTTGGCCCTACATAACTATCTAGGGGTCCTAAACCAAGTCAGTGACAGATCTGGGAAGTGGAAACTGATTCCATTGACTCCCAAGCTGGGACATCCTTGTTAGCAGTCTTTCTGTTGTTGAGAGCCACTGAAATAGGAGTCTTTCAATTTACTTCTGTAGACTTTGGATCAAGTCCTTACAGGTTTGCTGATAGGAAAAAGAAACTGGACACTTATATCACTGAAAAAGCACTGAATGAGAAAATTATGTTGGTTTCTCTTGTGGAATAACCTCTGTCTTCACCCTCTTATGAGCTAACCTAGGGTATGTCTACACTAGCAATTTAGGTCTACCTAAGCATTCTTAAATTGACCTAAATTACTCCACATCCACACTGGACTTTCATTAAGTCAACGTAAGAAATTCCTTAAGTTGACTTAATGAAAGCTTAAGTCAACTTAATAACTTCCCCTCTTTAGGTCGACTTAAGCCTTAAGACGACTCCTTAAGTCGACTTAAGGCCAGTGTGGACGGGGAGTAGCCCTTAAGTCGACTTTATTAAGTGGACAGCTATGTCCTTATTAAGTCGACTGAACACAGTCGACTTAACTTTTCAGGTGTAGCTATAGCCCTTCAGCCTTACCTTTTGTAATCTTTATATCTGACTGCTACAATATATTTAACATGATAAACCATTTCCCCCCTTTAATAATATTCTTTTTCCTTGCACTGATATTCTTCCTTTTAAAAATCATCTCTTGTTTATTCCTGAGTGCTTGAGTATTAATCATTTTTAATACAACATCTAAAAACAGACTTGTGTTTTTAAGACCATTTGCCCACACAAGACTTCAGAGGCAAAACAGGCCTGGGGTCTTACATCTTGTAAAATGATGAAGAAAAATGAATAAAAATGTGATCTTTGCATTAAGAAGACATAAAGGAAACTCCCATGATTGCCTGCTTTTTTGAAACAACTGCCTCCCAAGGAAAAATCAGAGGCTATGTCTACCTTTGTTAATTGAAGTCGACTTACATGCCTACACTTAAATTTTAGGTCGACTTTGGGGGGACCCTACAAAGTCGACCTAGAGCATCCACACTGGACACCTAGGTCGACTTCTAGGGTCTAGGTGGACCTGGGACTGGTCTACGGTGGCAGGGGGGGCACCTCTTGCCAAGTGCCAGGGGGCTCAGCCTTTCCCCATTGTACCTGGGTACAGTGGGGCAAAGGGGGACAGGGACCCTGGCAGGGCATAGGGGCAGGGTGGGCAGGGCTCTGCCCTGCCTTGTGGGGGGCATGCCAGGCTCTCCCTGTGCCAGCCCCCCTGGTAGGGAGGGCAGTGAGGAAGTCCTGGAGAGCCCTAAATCGACTTAGAGTCAACCTCGGGCTACTCCACGTCTATACTGGCTTAAGTCGACTTTCTAAAGTCGACTTAAGCCAAAAGTCGCCTTAAAACTAGGTTTTATAAAGTCGACTTAACTTTTCCTTAAGTCGACTTAAGCAGCTGCTTAAGTCGACTTAAGGAAAGTGTAGTGTAGACGCAGAGTAAATTAAGTCTACTTAAACAAGCTTAAGTTGACTTAATTTACAAGTGTAGACGTACACAGAGTGCTTAGGATTGTGTTCTGCACTTTTTTTTCTCCTTCAGAACAGTTTGGGCCAAGTTCTAATGCCCATACCTATACTGTGAGTAGTTCTTGAATAAGTGGCATTACGTCATTGGAACTGTACACATGAGCACCTGCTGGGGAAAGAGCTATGAAATCTGTGCAACTCCAGCCTCAGTGGGAAAATTAGATGCAGCCTTCAGCACTCGAATTTTTCCTTTATAGGCTGTTACTACCAATAGGCAGTTATTCATCAGTTTCCTTTATATCTTCCCAATATCATGATATCCCTTTTTTATTTTCCCCCCTCACAACTTCTCATGATTTTATGAACCCAGGACCACTTCGCTTCATCACCCTGGTACTGATTTCAAAGGGTCTACTTGCAAGTGTAAGTGCTGCTCAACATGAATAATGTTTATACAGTCTGATTTCTTTTTCATATTTCATACTCCATTTCATATTTCATTCTGGAACTCAGAGTACAGTGTATACTGTGTTCACCAATAAAGAGGTATAGTGCAACATTATCACTCATTAAAATGCAGAGCAGACAAGGTGATTTTCATCAAATTAAAATGACAGAAGGCTTTAACATATTGGCCTAATGGAGGGGGGAGGGTTGTGTGTGTGTGTGTGTGTGTGTGTGTGTGTGTGTGTGTGTGCTTTCTGGTTTAGAAGGGAACAGGAGCTCATCCTCTTTCTTCATGTAGAGTAAAATTTATCCTGAGAAGCCAAACAAAGGCATGTTATGAAAGTCACTGTGAAAAGCAAACATGTTTCAAAACCTTCATAAAAATAAGCAAAAGCTGTTTTCTCCTCACTTGTTTGAGCAGGATACACATGAATGACACCTGACACCCTCCCTCCCCCACCATATAAAAGAAATAAACATGAACAGAAAACTACATTCCTGAATTCTATAGCAGGCTGCACTTTATTTAGAGAATGTTTCTCTTACTAATGTATTGGGACAGGATTTTCAAATGCAGATAAGAAGAGGGTGGCTATTCCAGTGTGCAAATAGCATTATTAAATTAGAATAAAATGATGCTTCATATACCAAGAAACATTGTAACAAATTGTCTCTGTGACCTACCGTATATGGTTAGACTTCCTTATCAATTACCCATTTAATATGCTCATAAGTGGGGCTGATGAGGTCCTCTAAAATTTTAGATTGGAATTTGTAATTCCAAGGCTCTCAGAGCATCGTTGCACAAAATCACCGAAAGGTTATTAACCACTGGTGTTACAAAATGTTTCATGGCTTTGGAATCAAATTTGAAGCCACTTTTTCTCTCTGCTGTTCTCTTGCACTGTGGTTCAGGAATTTGTTTCAACAGCAGTTTAATATTTTGTTTCTCAGATATATCAAGTCTTGAGAATGAACCAAATTCTTCCCTCAGAGACATGGATACACCTCTCATGCAATAAAGAGGGTCTTATGTGTAGGGCTCAGAGAAAGTCATTTGGGTCCCGGAAGTCATAAAAACTATGATTTCCAGTGACCTCCTGTGACTTTTCTTACCTCCCATGACTTTCCTGACTTCACACAACTTTCCCGACCTCCAGCAACTTTCCCCATGACTTTCCACTTCTATGTATGCTGGGCCACCCAGCATACATAGCATTAGAATTCTTCTAGCTCTAGGACCCAGGAGGTAACAACCAACTGCAGGGCCTGCAGGCAGGAGAGTCCTCAGGGTGAGTGTCAGTGTTAGCTGTGGGGGATTCCTGAGGCCAGTGTAATGGTTACATTTTGTAATACTTCATTGTGTGCATCCTCCTTCGTCCTCATGAAAACAAATGGCCAGCCCTAGTTGACCATCTGGGCAACAGAGAAACTGAGCTGCCTATTTGGGGTTTAAGCCAAAGTCAGTGGGAATTTTTTACATTTAATCCAATGGTCTTTGCACCCAACCTTTAGTTTCTGCATGGATGAGCCCACTTGATAGTAACATGTATGGTGCTTTTAAAGTGTCACTCTGTCTATCAGTGTCACTCTTCTGCTCCAATAGATTGTTTTAATGCATGTTTACTTCTACAGAGGTGAATAATCAATGGGAATGTGCAAGTTAACCAATTGTTTAAGTACTTTCATGTATCAGAACCATAGCCAAGTTTACTCTTTGGCTATGTCTGCACTGGCAAATTAGTTCGAATTAAGGAGGCTTAATTCAAACTAACTAAAGCCATGGCTACACTAGGCTTTAGTTAGATCAAATTAAGGGCTTCCTTAATTCGAACTAATAAGTTCGAATAGGGCTTCAGAAGTAAGGCTTTAATTCGATCTAACTAGGTCAAATTAGCCAATGTGCCATGTTAATCGAACTAACCAGCCATTGAAATGAATGGGGATCGCTAATTCGAACTAAGCAAGTGCCATGAATGGCACTTGCTTGGTTCGAACTAACTTTTTCTAGTTCAAATTAAGCTAATTCGAACTAACTAAAATTAGTTCGAATTAGTTAGTTCGAACTAACTAATTCGAACTAATTTTAGCAAGTGTAGACATAGCCTTTGATTTCTTTCACACATTCTTGATGCAGAATGGCTGTTTCCTTAGATTAATGGTACAGTAAGATACTGTCCTGCTGTTTGGAATAGCTTATACCCACGAGTGCCAACTTCAGGGAAGACTGTTGAGAAACAGCACATGAACCCCAACTGGTTGTGTGTTTATGCTTAGATTTCACCAACCAAATGACAAGTGTAATGAGTGTGAATTCTCAGGCACTGTAACAGCCTTAATGGGAAACCACAGACAGTTCTTTAGGTCCTTTGATCTATCTTGCCAATCAGACAAACCTGCTTCTATGATAGATGATTCCTTATACACACAACAATCACAATAATATTCAGGTAACTCCCAGTCCCAAAGGACTTAAGTCACTTAAGCCAGGTCAAATGCACTCCAGCAAAGACCCATCATATAATAAGCTTAACTAAAGTTTTATTAATTAAGAAAAAAATAAGAGAATCATTTATGAATTTAAAGCAGGCAAATATATACACTCAAATGAGATACAGTCAAGGGTTCCCAAAGATGATAGTAGCTGCTATAAACTGCAAGCTTTATATGTCCCGTAAGGCTAACCCAAGCTAAACAGCTGGGGATCCTTTGCTTATGCTTAGAATTCAAGCATCATAAGGATAACAATTTCTCCTTAATAAGCTTTTTTTTATTCCCTTCCCCAGCATTTAAACTGTGGTGTGATGAGGGTTTTGCACATACGCTCTTCAGCGGTGTAAGGGAAAGAATCAATGAAGTCTATAGATATTCTTTTGCTGGGATGAGAACACCTTTAGTGGTAAACTAGCATTTCATGCATGGTAATGCTTCTCCCGTGACCATGTGGGATGTAGTGTGTTAGCAAACATTTTTAGAGTTACAAAGAAAACATTATCTTATAATATGGGATACAGATATTAGAAAATATCTCTTATTAATCTGGGATACAGATATTATAAGTAGGATATATGAGGCATCTTACAAGCATTCCATAAAGTCTAAACCCTAAACACATTCTTATACCTTAAATTATTAGATATTAGATAGACAGGTGAACAAGACTGGTTTACAGCTATGCATTTGTCAATGTTCAGTGAGGCCCAAGGCTTTGGCACGAGACAGCACTTGGTATGCCGGTATCACAGATATGACTATACACCTTTTAGCCTGGCTGTTGGTTTATTCCTTTTGTTTCATATAAAAGCATCCTGCTTTTTTTCTTTACCAAGTAGTCATATAGCTGCAGAGCCCAATTCTGCTTTCACTGAAGTACTTTGCCATTGACTTCCGTGAGAGCAGGGTTGTACTCCATAGCATGTGCCTTTGCCTATAAAAATCTTTAAAGGGATTATTAGGAGCAGCAACACCATACGATCGCCTTTTCCTCATTAGAGCACAGAAATGTAATGCTTTTATTGGTTATGATTCTTTTTATTGATTATAGTAATTAAAAAGTAATACATTTTAAACAAGGTTTTATATCTCTTCCCTGCAATTTGTGACCACCTATGAAATATGCTATTTTGACCATGAAATCTGTCATCTTTCCTTGTGATTTTCTTAGAGTCCCACCTGTAATGAATAAAATTTCTGCTTTTTACAAGGGGGAATCGAGGAAAAATAAATGGACAAATGAAAGGTCTGCCATAACTACGGTTTGCTTGGCATGTCTGTGCCCCAGGTGACCTGATTTGTAGGCTTGATTCAAAACCACTTTTCTGTTCTTCACTTACTACTCTATGATTCCTACTGATCAGGCTAATTTTCAGCCCAAAGAATTGAAAAGTCATTATTCTTCAAAAATATTATGTGTCGTGTGTTTAAAAACTGGTAACAAAATACTGTGTTTTGCCAGATGGAACAGCAGTGGGGAAAGGGAGATAAGTATCTGGAAAACCACCTCATGAGAACAACAAACTACTTTTTTAAAATTAAAAAATCTAAGAAACTTTAAAGACATGAAATATGTTCTTTGCTACCAACCGTGAAAATTACACAAGATCTTCTGCTGAGTTCTTTATCTTAATTAATGAAATAGTTGATGTTCTTTGTTCCAAAGATACCCAAGCCTTGATGTCAGAGTTAGCTGCATTTATGTTATTATTATTATTATTATTATTATTATTATTTTCTGAAGGAATTCACTTTTAGATGATAGTCATAAGGGTAAAGGCACTTCTCTAGCAGGAACATTGCTCCATGTGACTTGATTTGCTTTAGAAAACATCCTCAAAATAAAATGCAAATAAGTCTTCAAATAAAAAGAAATGAAGTTCTTCTTCTTCCAATGCTTCATCATGTCCATTCCATGCTAGGTAAGTTCGTGCCGCATGCACAGTTGTTGGAGATTTTTCCCTTAGTGGTATTGGTTGGGGTGATTATAGCATCTTCTGGAATCAGATGCCATTCTAAGAGATGCCGCCACCCTCATACCCCCTCAGTTTCACCTTACCGCCTGTGACAGTTGCTGGAATGACGCTTCTTGCTGTGGCAAGCCTTCTTTCTCAGTGGTTTGAAGTCTCCTCTAGTCATATTTGTGTAGTTTTTATAATTAGTTTTTGTTAATAGTTTATAATTAGTTTATATAGTTGCTAGCTAGTTTTAGTGTGTATAACAATGTGAATAGCTGTCCTCGCCACTGAGGGACTATTTGCCCCAGGGGCTAGGCATGCCCCAGTCCCCAGGCTTCCAGCCATGTGCCTCTTGTGGCAAACCAATGCCAGTGAGAGACCTCACTCTGGCTGTTTAAAGTGTCAGAAGAAACTCATATTAAAGATAAGTGCCAGATCTGCCGGGATTTCAGACCTTGCGCTAAGAAGGACATGGACATTCAGTCAAAGGCCATTTTCATGAAGGTGCCCCTCAGACCAGTCTCAGAGCTGAGCTGCTCTGTTATGACACTCAAGACCTCGACTTCCATGCAGAGCGCTCCTCCAGCACCAAGCTCTTCCTGGAACCACTCACTATCTCCAGTGCCAAAGAAGAAGCACAAAAAGCTGCACACCAAGAGAGGGAGCTTGCCAATACAAAAGAGGGACAAGTGGTGAGAGGCCAGTAGTGTGAGACCCATGTCAGGAAACTCTTCCTCCATCGAGCCAGTGATGGCACCATTGATTCTACCTAAGGTGTTGAGTCTGGTGGGGGATCCTTCACCAATTTATAGAAGCAGCCATGGTACGAGTTCTCTGATGGCCCCTCAACCCCAAAGGCCTTCCAAGTTACAAAGGGCCTTTTCTCCCTTCCAATCCTATTGATGCCAAAAGGGCAGCCAGCCAAGACAATGGGAGCCAAAATGGAACAAGAAGTGTTGGCTCCCTTCCCAGCACTAGCACCCACAGCTTCCAGTAGGGGCAAACCGACCATGATCCTGGTGCAGCAGTCACCACCTCAGCACCAGCCCCCAGAACTCTGGAACTTCATGAAGGCAGAAGCTGGGACAACTCAGTGTGATACCTGTGCGATGACTCCTCTTTGGAATCTGATGGAGAAGTTGTTGCTTCACCTAGGGCACACCACTGCTAGTTAACTTATGCTCCATGGGCTTCAGGGAGGCGAACTACTGTCCCATCCTGCTGGCACTCGATCCTGACTCTGATACCAAACCTGGTACCAACATCCAAGAGATGGCCAAAGTAAAGGAAGAGGAAGGAGCTCCTCCTTTGGCATAAGCCTTCTCATCATCATCCCCAGATGAGGCTGTTGTGGGAGCCACTTACCTGCTTCCACAGGACAGCTTTGTGGCCCACCAGAACCTTCTGAAGCAGTTTGTGGCAAACCTGGGTCTGGAAATTAAGGAGCTCAAGGAGTCAACACACAGTCTGGTTGACATCTTGGCTGCACCCGCTCTCTCCAAGGTGGCCTTGCCCATCTATGCGGCGATGATGAGACCAGTCAAGGTCCTATGGCAAAACCCTTCTCTGGCATCCACCTCAAAGAGAACAGAGAAAAAGTACTATGTACCAACAAGTGGGTTTGGATACCTGTACTTGCATCTCCCTAGGAATTCCCGGTGGTCGCTGCAGCAAATAAGCAAGATAGACAGGGCCAGTCAAGCGCTATCCCAAAAAATAAAGTTACAAAGAAACTAGATATTTTGGGGAGGAAAGTATATTTGATGGATAGCCTCCAGTTACATAACTCCAACCAGCAAGAATTGTTCAGGAGATACAATCTTAATCTTTGGGACTCCTTGTTTATATTTAAAGACTATCTGCCACGCGAGACGAAACAGGAGTTCATAGCTCCTCTAGTGGCCAGGACCTCTTTCCAGGTGGCTCTGGATGCTGCCAAGTTGGAGGCCAGAACAATAGCTTTGATGGTCATCATAAGGTGGTGTTCTTGGCTCCAGTCATCCAGCCTCCCCCATGAGAACCTCTCCTTTGAAGACTCCTCTCTTTTCTTCAGATGGAGACAAGTCTACAAGGCCATCAAGATTCAAAGGCCACACTTCATCTCTTGGGCCTTTACACTTCACCAGCTACCAGGAAGCACTTCAGGACTCAGCAGCCTCCTCAGTTTTCTGTGGCTCCTAGACAGGAGCCCTATAAAAGAAAGGGGAGAGGTTATTAACAGACCTAGTCTCTTGTGTCTGCCTTAGCCTCCTGATCAGGGTCTAAGATGTTCTGGCAAGCCCAACCAGGCCTTCTGAAGGTGTACCTGAGGGCACTGTATCAGTCACTGTCTCAGATATGCCTCCCCTTTTATTTTTGGCTGTTGGTCGTTCTTCATCCTGGCACGGGCATCCATAACACCAGATCATTGGGTCCTCAGTTGTATATCCCCTTTAGTTTCTAGCTCTCCCTCCCTCCCATCCACATCCCTTTTCAGGAATCCTTCGCATGATCAGCTGCTCCTCCAGGAGGTGCAATCCCTCCTATGTATGAGGGTTGTGGAGGAATTTCCTCAAGATTTGAGAAGGAAGGGATTTCACTACCAGTATTTCCTAATCCCAGTGGCCAAAGGGGGCTCCAGCTCATGCTGGAACTGTGTTGCCTCGACATATACCTCAAGAAACTGAAGTTTCTCCTCTCTTCAGTGAAGCTGAAAAAAAGGAGCTGTTACAGATTCTCCTCTCTTCAGTGAAGCTGAAAAAAAGGAGCTGTTACAGAAATGCTTTACAATTTCAACAACATTTTCCTTTATTCCTGGATTTGTACTCAAGTCTCCAGGTAAAGAGGTACCAAATGAGAACTTCACCTATGTGTTTATAAGTTTCTGGCTTCATTCATATTGTCTAGATTTCTTCTCATCTTTGTTATCTTTGCAACATTTTCTGTGGAAAACCAATGCAGCCAACACTCAAGTTTTATTCAGAGTTTGTGAGAGCTTTTGCTGCTGCTACTTTTGTGTATTATGTTATATTGACATTTTCTAATGTATTAATTGTTTCTGTAGAACAGACAGCCCCCTCTTCTGTTGCCACACAAGCACATATTACTAGTTCATTGTGTACAGTGCTCCGCCCATCAAGATTCAGATTAACAATTTTCCTATCAATGTTTTTTGCACGCAGTTCAATTTCCTTCTGAACATTCTATATCCAGCAACCTTCCAGCAGCAATGTCTGCTCTTCAGGGTGGTGGGTAGCCTAATAATAACTTTTTGAATCAGGTCAACAAAATATATATTCTGAACAAGACAAGAGGGGGAATTTCTTACATAAATGAACCAAGCAGTCTTTTCATCTATGGAGATGTATTGGTCCTGATTTTAAACTCATCCATGGTTTTATTGGATGATGAAAAAGGTTTTGTTTGTTTGTTTGTTTGTTTTATATCAGTAGTGTACTGTCTGACACAGTGCTAGCCGATGACTCTGAAATTGGAGATGTAGCAGGTGATGTCTATGCTGTACCCTGATACAACATGGCAAAAATGTCACTCACTCAATGAGTATTACTCAGTACCCGCTTAAAATAAGTGAGATTGCAAATGCAGCTGTTCAGCTCCCAGGCTACTACACTGGGTAATGCAGAATGGAGAGAAGAAGAGTGGCCTCAGTGATGGAAGGTCAAGTTAGGGATTACTTAAAGAAATTGGATGTGCACAAGTCTATGGGGCCGGGTGAACTGCATCTGAGGTGCTGAGGGCGTTGGCCAAAGTGATTGCAGAGCCTCTGGCCATTACCTTTGAAAACTTGTGGTGAACGGGGGAGGTCCTGGAGGATTGGAAAAAGGCAAATATAGTACCTATCTTCAAGAAAGGGAAAAAGGAGGATCCAGGGAACTACAGACCGGTCAGCCTCACCTCAATCCCTCGAAAAATCATGGAGCAGGCCCTCAAAGAATCCACCCTGAAACACTTGGAGGAAAATAGAGTGATCAGGAACAGTCAACATGGATTCACCAAGGGCAAATCGTGCCTGACCAACCTGATTGCCTTCTATGATGAGATGACTGGATTTGGGATGCGGGAAGAGCCATTGATGTGGTATGCCTCGATTTTAGCAAGGCTTTTGATACAGTTTCCCACAGCATTCTCGTCGGCAAATTAAGGAAGTATGGGTTGGATGAATGGACTGTAAGGTGGATAGAAAACTAGCTAGATCAACGGGCTCAGTGGGTAGCAGTCAGTGGCTCAATGTCTAGTTGGCAACCAGTAGCGAGTGGAGTACCCCAGGGGTTGGTCCTGGGGCTGGTTCTGTTTAACATTTACATTAATGATCTCGATGATGGGATAGATTGCGTCCTTAGTAAGTTCGCGGATGACACCAAGCTGGGGGAATGGTAGACATGCTGGAGGGCAGGGACAGGATCAGAGAGACTTGGACAAATTGGAACACTGGGCCAAAAGAAACCTCATGACGTTCAACAAGGACAAGTGCAAAGTCCTGCCCTTAGGATGGAAAAATTCCATGCACTGCTATAGGCTGGGGACCGATCAGCTAAGTAGCAGCACTGTAGAAAAGGACCTGGGGGTTATGGTGGACGGGAGGCTAGATATGAGCCAACAGTGTGCCTTTGTGGCCAAAAAGGCTAATGGCATATTGGGCTGCATCAGTACGAGTGAAGTCAGCGGATTGAGGGGTGTGATAATTCCCCTCTCTTTGGCACTGGTGAGGCCGCACCTGGAATACGGTGTCCAGTTTTGGGCTCCCCACTACAGAAAGGATGTGGACAAATTAGAAAGAGTCCAACGGAGGGCAATGAAAATGAATAGGGGAATGGGGCACATGACTTACGAGGAGAGACTGAAGGAACTAGGCTTATTGGCTCTGTCTACACTTGGCAAAATAAGTCAACTTTGCTAAGCCGACTTAACAAAGTCGTCTTTAAGTCAACATTGTTAAGTCGACTTAGCATGTCTATACTCAAAAATTAAGTTGACTTAAAGGGGACCCTGCCAAATAGACTTACAACATCCACACTGGAAGCCTAAGTCGACTTGTAGGGGCTAGGTGAACCTGGGACTGGTCCATGGTGGCAGGGGGGGCACCTCTTGCCAAGTGCCAGGGGGCTCAGCATTTGCCCCATTGTACCTGGGTACAATGCAGGCTAAGCAGGACAGGGACAGTGGCAGAGCATAGAAGCAGGGTGGGCAGGGCTGTGTCCTGCCCTGTGGGGGCCCATGCCAGGCTCTGCCTGTGCTAGCCACCCTGGCAGGGAGGGCAGTGGGGGAGCCCTGGAGCCCTTTAAGTCGATTTAGAGTTGATTTAGGGCTAATCCATGTCTACCCTGGCTTAAGTCGATTTAATAAAGTCGACTTAGCCAGTAAAGTTGACTTTATACTAGGTTTTATAAAGTCAACTTTAGTTTTCCTTAAGTCGATTTAAGCTGCTGCTTAAGTCGACTTAAGGAAAATGTAGTGTAGATGCAGATTAAATAAAGTCGACTTAAGAACGCTTAAGTCAACTTAATTTGTAAGTGTAGACACACCCATTTAGTCTACAGAAGAGAAGACTAAGTGGGGATTTGATAGCAACCTTCAACTACTTGAAGGGGTGCTCCAAAGACGAGGGAGCTAGGCTGTTCTCGGTGGTAACAGAGGACAGAACAAGGAGCAATGGTTTCAAATTACAGCTGGGGAGATCAAGGTTGGATATTAGGAAAAGCTTTCTCACTAGGAGGGTGGTGAAGCATTGGAATGGGTTACCTAGGGAGGTGGTAGAATCTCTGTCTTTGGAGATATTTAAGGTCCGGTTAGACGAAACCTTGGCTGGGATGATTTAGTGGGAGTGGTCCTGCTTTTAGCAGGGGGTTGGACTAGGTGACCTCATGAGATCCCTTCCAGCCCTATGAATCTATGATTCTATTATTCTATCATGTTCAGAAACTTAGCCTGTGAGGATTATTTTTCAAAATGTTTTTTTCATTCTGACAACCAGGACTTACAACCACCTCTTCGTTGCACTGTTTACATTTTTTCCCCCCAGAAGATAGGAATTTCTTTAAAATATTCCCAAATAGGCACTTTTTCAGAATCTGCAGCCATGACATTTTTCTTCCTCCAGTTCCCAGGTGTTGAAATCAACATTACAGGCATTCTGAAGTATATTATCCCTTCATTCCACAGTGTCCTGGTTTGACATCAGCATTGCTCCTTTCTGGTTACATACTCTTCTCCTCCTTTATTTGTTTGTTTCTAAACTCCCCTACCTCCTCCAGAAAAATAAAAGAACTAACAACAATCTAAGACTTCTGCTCATGTAACCAGCAGTATTTTGTTTATTTAGAAACAGAGGTGGAGGCAGTTCAGAAACTGAGGGATTTCTGTTTGTATCGCTTTCTGTGTATATACAAAAAGAGACAGAACATGGCCATTTATGTGAAGTCCCCGGAACCAGCTGAAAGCAAGGGCTGGTAGTTAATGCTCAGATCAGTGTTTTTCCATGAGCTGGAGAGTAAGCTTCCTTAATGGATGAAGTTCTAAATATTTATAATTTGAGAAATGAGCCAGTCAGCACTCAAGTAAGAAGAAGCTGGAAAATAGGAGTATGGGACCACATGGGTGGGATCAGATGAGATACATGATGATGTCTCCTGGAATCATAGGCTGGGTCGATACTCCATGTTAACTTTGCCTATACTTGCTCCCAGGAGCACCGTCTCCTGGTCCCCAAAGGATCAAGCCTATTAATACAATACATAACTTATTGTGCTATATTTATAAAGCTTGCCCTCAAAAGTTAGGTGTTCCACCCCCCACCCCCACCCCAATTCTTTTTTGTATAAAAAATCAGCCTGTAATACAAAGTTTTAGATAGTGGCTCTCTCGTGCATTCAACATATCCATTTTTTATTTAAAAGTTTTAAGAAATTATAATGCATTTAGGCTTTAACATATTTTGTACTAAATTCATATTTGATTTTGAACAGGTTTCTTTTAAAAAAAGAATAATGTATTATAATTTAAATAACAAAATATCTCCCATTTAAATAAAAATCTTGTTTTTTAAAATTTTATTTATTTTTTAAATAATTGCTTTTTATTCACCCTGCTCCTCTTTGTCCTGGACTGATATTTCTTTCTGCCATTCCCACACATGTGATAGTAGCTGATTGCCACTGCTGCTCCTGCTCTTTCTGGATATGCTTGCTTTCTTCTAAAGGCTTCTTCACTACAGTGTGACTAATGTACACACATTGCCCCCAGCAGTTTCTTGAGTGTCTATCAGCCTGATGAGTCATAAATGGCAGCTCTCCGAAGGTTCAGTTTGGATTAGATAAGCACCTACATGTTCCAGCACCTCTGTAAATCACTTAATTCTGCAAAATGATGGTGAAAATCCCATGAGAGATGAACAACATTCAGACTTTGCTCCACTCATTAAGCAACACTGTACATGCAATTGTAACATAGTGCATTGGCGGAGGAGTCAGAAGAGCTACTCTAACTATTTAAAAGTTCAAAAAGGGTTCCAGCTTTGGGTAATGGTTTGAGTGGGTTCTTATTTTATCCTTAGTCAACAGTAGCAGACCCAGTTTTCATAACCAACTGGGCTTTCTGGTGTCGAGAAGAGAATGGTCTTAACATTATAACATTTTTTATCTTCCTCATTTAATTATGATCAGAACTCTTTTTTCTTTCCCCCTCACCACACTGCTCTAATATGTCCCTTTTTATAATCAATTACAAATCCCACATTTGCCACAACAGAGAAATTACACACTACTGGTCTTTCTGTTTTCTAGGCTTTGTTATTCGTCCCACTTATTTTCTACTTTGCACATGCATGTGTAATTCAGAAGTCTGACCTGGATACTGCAGACTTCCACCAGACATTTTTCAGTGTTGACTTGCTCAAGTGAGGTCGATTTGCTAGCAGAACATCCCAGGCATGAAGTTAAATAAAAAGAACGCAAGCAAGCCTATCTTGTGTGGAGTGGGTGAATGTTAGTAACATATCATTCTCTGTTGGGGGAAAATGCAGACTAGTTACGCCATAGGGTGGTTGTTTCCAATGTACCGCGAAGCCCAATTAAAATATATTGCCTCTGACACTCTAATCACAGCAAGCAAGAACTGTGGTGTAAACCTGCAAAGAGACTGACTAGACAAGGGAACATTTCAACTAGAAGTATGGACAGTGCTGGGTCAGCACTTAAATGTGTTCTGTTAACAAGGGAATTATACATCTTCATTATAGCCAGTGCTTTGCTCTGCTAGAAAGAAATTCAAATACACTCAAATGTGGGTTGAATTCTGCCATCCTGAATCTAGTAAAACTGCTGATTTCAGTGGAAGTTTTGCATAAATCAGATTTCCAGAATTTGGGCTTTATATTTGTAAGATGAATTTTTTCCACATTTGGGAGTTGAGTATGCTCAACTTTTCAGAGTGCTCAGTGCATTGCAGAGTCAAGCCTTTTTTACTTGGAAGGTGGGTGTTAGAGGACATGGGGTGAAAACCGTTCATCTTGAAGAATAAAGTGATATAATGATTGTTTGACTAAGGCATTTTTGTAATAGTCCTTACTGACAAACCAGGCTTTTATAAGTTTCAGAATGTTTTGCAGCTAGAGTTATTCGCTTGTCAGACAAGTAGGTGATGGACTATTGAATTGCTTCCATTCACTGTATGCAGCTTGGTATTAACAGTCATGAACCATTGAAAAGCAACCTGGGGAAAAACCAAAAAACAGATATTTTAATATGGAGTTTGCAGCATTTCTTTTAGTTCTTTTTCACAGGCATCCCACAAATGTCTCCTTTACTCCAAAAGCTCTGAAGCATTCAATCACACGTTAAACTGTTCTTTAAAAGAAAAGGAAAAAAAAACAACTTTGGTTGCTGACTTATAGACAATGTCTGGTTGTACTCCAACTTGTCTGGTGGTACTTCAGCTTGTCACTTTATATTGCAGACAATTTCTTTGTGCCATTGGGCGCCCACATGGTGCTGCGGGACACCAATCTTTGTGGGGTGGGGTGAGGAAAGATTTGCCTTGCATAACTGTTTTAGAATATTGTTTTTATACCATGGATATCTTGTGCTTTATACCTGTAACTTGTTTGCACAGTATGTTGGTGTGCACCACCTGGGGCATAATTTCTGCTGTGCACCACTGTGTTATTCGTTAACTGCCATGTGGATCCTACTGGTGTGCACTGAAAATGTCATAGGTACATTGATGTAGTGCTCTTTGAAATGGGGAACACACATGCATGTTCACAGCCTTATTATTGTTTCTGTCGCCTGACTCTTTCAAACAGAGATTGCTCCAGACTTTGGGAATAAGGTTTTGTTTCCCCTTTAACTCTGTCTTTTTCACCTGCTTGAAAGATATAATGTTAAGGAAACATATATGCATTTCTGTGCTGAGCCAGGCAATGGGCTGTTCTTTAAATTAATGGGAAAACTATTTGAACTACAGCTGCCATTGACTATACCCTGCTCCTTAAAGACTTTCTATGGCAAATGATGCTTATTGCGTTATGTTGTTAAACTGTTGTTTTTTTTTGCCTTCCTGTATCTGGAACATCATACTAATTTCTACAAGTTGTGACTACTAACAGAGAGCAATCACCTCACAGACTTGTACCGAAAAGAAGAAACCATCAGTGTCGGAGGAAATGGCTGCATCCACAGCCCACGTTTCCCAAGTAGCTACCCCAGGAACCTGTTACTGACATGGAGACTGCGCTCAACAGAGAGTACAAGGATACAGCTGGCCTTTGATAATCAATTTGGACTGGAGGAGCCAGAAAACGATATCTGCAGGTGAGAGAAAAGCAATCCAGGGAGCTAATCACATCATTTTAAAAATCAATTCACCAAATGTCTTGCATGGTGTTTTGGAGGGGTCCATTAGAGACTCTTTCAGATTAGCAAAATGGCTGGCTACCAACACTACAAACCACGCTCTCTGAATACATTTACCTGCCTCAGGCTTGAACTGTTTTCTGTGGATTGAAGTCCTTGCATGGTATTTTAAATGCAGGGCACTCAAGTCCCATGTCCTGTAGGCTCCCTGCACAAATACTAAAAGAATGGGGGTTTACTCTCTATAATTAAATAAAGGATATTTCTTTTTTCTGCTATGTGAAGCACATAGGGGAATGGTGAAGCTTCTCCTGGGGAAGGCAAGCTCCCTGGCCAACCTCGTCTGCCCCAGACCCCAGCCCCACCAACCTCCTACCCCTCACCACAGCCACTACATTGGTCTCTGATTGACTTCCTCCTCTCCTCTCCTTCCCCAACCCCATCTAACCTCCCCACTTCTCTCCCAGCATGAGCTGCAGCCTGTGTATACCTCCAAAGGCAGGAACTGGCTCAGTGTGAGATGGGGGCTGCCATAGGATGACTCACTAAGCCAGTTCCTCCCTCCCTGGCTCACTAGGGCAGTGACCAGACCTACAGGCCAAAGTGTTGGGGGGTACATTAGACAGACCCCGTCCCCACCCCCAGGAAACTTGGGAGAGACACAAGAAGTTTGAGCAGGACAAAGGAGAGGTGCAGACAGCCACATGAGAGGAGGTGAGCTGGACGGGTAGCTGCATATCTGAGCAGAATGCCTGTGTGACTAGGCAACCTCCCTCTGACCTGAGACTGAGCTGAATACCCACACACATTCCTTCCTGTCCTGATTCCAGGGGCATTGTTATATAGGAAAAAGATTTTGGGCACAGACTCCCAAACCCACACCTTTCAGGTGTAGGCCCACTAAGCTTGAGTGGAGAGGCATAGACAGAGATTGACGCCTCAATTTGAGGAGGCAGCCACCATAGTGGTTTGTGAACACCAGCCCTGCCTCTTCTACCTGAAGCCATGTCCCTTCCAACCCTCTCCCATAAGAGACCTGCTCTGATGAGTGGCCTGACTCCAAGCACCAGCCACCAGGCATCACCAGCCAGAGTGCCAAGCCTCCCAGGTGGCTGCAGTGCTGGAGTGCCTCAGCATCAGTGGGGCATGGAGGAGTGGCCAGAGCATCCCTAGAGCCTGTGCCCCAGCACTGTGCTGCACTGCCGCAATCCACCCCAGAGAGTAAGAATAAGAGTTGGCCAATTTAGTAAGTATAATGTCTTGGTCACATTTACACTGGCCATCTGACCTTTTGCAAACAAATGCATTCAAGTTCATTAAAATTCCTTGTACAAGATCTCTTACAAATCTGAACTTGCTTTCTCCCTTTTAGTGTGCTGCTTTAAGGTCGTTTCTTCTAAAAAAACCAACCCTTTTTATATTTTATATATTGTTTTTACTTAAATGGGTCAGTGTGGCTGCTATTGTTCTGTATCTATTGGTGTCACAAAGAAATTACTCCTGCCTTTTTAATATGGACATTGCAGGGAAAGATGCTTTTACCAGTGTCTTGCCTTCCCAGCAGGGAGATAGGGAGGAGAGGGCAGGGAAAGGCTTGCTTTGGCCATAGTTCTCAGGGGAACAAACAAGGAGTATTGTGGCACTTTTAAAGGCTAACAAATTTATTTATCGCATGAGTTTCAAGCATCTGATGAAGTGCTTTCCCACGAAAGCTCATGCAATAAATAAATGTGTTATTCTTTAAAAGTGCCATAAGACTCCTTGTTTATTTCTTGAACTAGACTGACACGGCTACCCTTTTGGAGATTATCTAGTTGTTAGCATTCTTTAATTATTTTTATCTAGGTATAATTTGTCCTGAGTCTCTGAAATATCAGTCCAGAGTCAGCAATATACTCTGGCTTCTTTGCCCCACTATGGTAATGCAAACCAGCTATAAGTTCTGTTGATACAGCCCATAATTAATAAAATAAACTAAGAAAATGTTTCTATTGTTCATGTTTTTGTTATTCAGTGGTATATTTTGTGTTGGAGGGAAGGCCCAAAGCCTTCCCATATACTTTCCTGGGAACATTTTCAAAAGCCAGGTTGCTGTGTGGCAGCACTGGCCCCAAAAGCTAAATTATCAGCTTCCAACCCTTTACTTGATGGCTATTGCTACATTTATCCAGAAACACCCACCCCCTTGCATGTCTTCTCTCAGCACCTTATTTAGTTAATTTGCATTTAGAGGGTTTGGCAAGCCTGTGTGGTTTTGTTGTTATTTTTTAATGTTCTACATTACCAGTGAAATGAGAGAACAATTCCAGCCAGTTTGTTTTCCAGTTAATAACAAAAGAACGCAGACTCAAACTGGCCATCATTCTCTCTGAGTATTTATTATCTTGGCAGATTTACTTTGGTCTGGCACTGTTCATTTGAGAGCAATTGCAGTGTCATAATAGTTACCTTGTAGGATCACAGAGGCTACGCCAGAATGTTGAGACTAATGGAAACATGGAAGCAGCCTGTTAACATTTACATAGAGAATAAACCATGGTTGACCTTAAATTATTTTAGCCTTAAAATATGGATCTAAATTACTGTATAAAAGGATGAAGTGTACTCTTTTAGAGGGCCATTAAGGGTGATTATATGGTGAGGGAGAAGACAAGTCATTGCTGATATGCTGGATTTTGACTATGGCAGTGGACAATTTGCTTTCAGAAGCTTCAAATTTATGAAGCAAAGAAGCAATATAAAAGCTAGGAAAATATCTCGTTCTTTGTAGACCTTGCCCTGAGTTGTATGGCTTATTTACATGATATTATTATTACTAGAAGGAGGAAGTTTCCCTGGGGTTACTAGCAGTGACTTTCAAGCTTAGACACCCTATGGTAAGTAACATGTGATGTTACTTTACTGTTTTAGAGGAACTTTTTTTTTAAAAAAATCAGCTTTTTTCCTCCATTTTAATTTCAGAAGCTCTCTTGGGCCCTGATTCAGCAAACCATCCAAAGACATTCTTATATTAAAGCCTGTACGTAAAGTTAAACACATGCTTGTGTGCTTTGCTGAATCGGAGCCTTTGCATCTTCACTTTCTTTTCTGCTATTTTGGACTTTACTGCTTTGCCCAGGAAACTCTTGATTTTTACTTTCGAATTTTTCATTAATGTTACTAATTTTAAATTTTTATTATGAAATTTAAATGGACTGAAACTCATTTGGGGCTGGAGAGATGAAAAGGTGAACTTTTTTTACTTAATTTTTTGAAATCGGTGAGGAAATCCAAGAATTTACAGAAATTTCTGCATATGTTATTAGTGCCTTAAGGATTTTCATAAGCATTTTCACAATGACTCAACAAGGAGCAGTTCTAGATTATCCTCTTACTGTGGAGCTTCGAGTGCGCATACACAATGAAATCCACTGCTGTTTGCAGGTGAAACTCCATTGAAGTCAATGGATTTGCATCATTTTATGCCAGCAATGATTTTATCCCCTGGCAACTACAGATGTAGATCCACTAATCATTTAACTTTCACCCAGACATATAAAGTAGATTAGAAGGTGAGGATGTGTGAAGAGGGACAGTTACTTTTTCTAATGAGTTAACCATTCTAAGTCCCTATTCAGACTCAGTCTGATTGTGTCAAGTAATTGTCCCTCTTCACACATTTTCACCTTCTAATCTACTGTTGTGAATGGGCCTCATCTACCTTAGCTGAATTGACTTTGTTAACATTTGCCCTCCCCATTGTAATGTTTCTCACCCATCCTTGCATGTGTGTGTATTCCTCTTAACTGTAGTTTTCACTTCATGCATCTGACAAAGTGGGCTGGAGCCCATGAAAGCTTATGCCTGAAGAAATTAATTAGTCTTTAAGGTGCCACAGGACTTTCATTGTTCTTCCTGACTAGAGATTCCAAAATTTTAGGACTTAATTGGTGAGTAAGGAATACTCCTCTATCCATTCATTATCATAGAATCAGAGAGCCATGAATGACAACAGTCTGCAAGGGTCATCTAGTCGAATCTCCTGCCAAGATGCAGGATTTGTTGTGTCTAAACCATCCAAGACAGATGACTATCCAACCTCCTTTTAAAAACCTCCAGTAAAGATGCTTCCACAGCTTCCCATGGCAGTCTGTTTTATTGTCCTACTGTTCTTATAGTTAAGGAATTTTCACTGAGATTTAAGCTAAATCTGCTATACTTGTCCTGCCCTCTGTGGCTAAAGAGAGCAACTTTTCTTCATCTATTTTATGGCAGCCTTTTATGTTTGTGAAGACTGCTCTCATAACCCCCCTTAATCTCCACTTTTCCAAACTAAGCATACCCAGTTCCTTCAGCTTTTGTTCATAAACACCCTCTTAGCTCACTGCACTAGATCCCTCTGTCTACCTTGTCTCCAGCTTTCTGCCTGAGGCTGAATGGAACTCTTGGGGCTTGACCCAAGCACACTGAAATCAATTGAATGGCTCTCATTGTCAGTAGGCTTTGAATTAGGACTTTTGATTGCTGCCCTCTTGGTCATTCACATCAAGACATGTGGAAAACTCAGTAAACTGTATAAGATGCTGACAAAAATACATAAACAAACTGAGACTACTATTGCTATATGTAACTTAAGCTAATATAGTGTGCTTCCCTCCCCCCCAATGGCTAGATTAAGTATAGAAGTTTCAGTCAATGGATCTATTTAGCTCAAGCATTGGAGGTATGGGTTCAGTCCTTGCAGATGACCTAACTAGGTGCATTGTTACATATGCAACCTAAATTCTATGTGCTAATTAAGGTAAGGTCCCAATATACTTTGTTACTGTATCTACTGTCTTGATCTAGTTCTCTGTTTGCCCAGAATCAAAATTGTTCTGTTCTTTAAATAAAATTATGAGAAATTTTCAGGTTATTTACCAACTGCATAAACCAAATTTGATATGGTCATTTTGTAGCAAGGATAAATAAATGCTTGTACAGGCATCCTCATTGTGATATGATAGGGAATATTGTACACTTGCACTCCAATAACAAACCATTGTCACCACCACCTTAGGTAGTTAAGATTCTTTTAAAGTAACCTGCAGCTCAACATATCGTGATCTGAACTGGCATTTTCACCATTTGGAATTTTTAATTTAGTGTTTCACAATAGAGACCAATGTACTTTTGACCACTTTTCTGAGCAAGGCTCCTGAGTAATGACACCAGACTTACATAATAAGAATTAATTAAACTATGAAACTCATCTTCAGGTATGACTTCGTGGAGGTGGAAGATCTATCTGAAACCAGCACAGTTATCCGAGGACGGTGGTGTGGACACAAGGAGGTTCCTCCAAGAATAACATCAAAAACAAACCAGATAAAGATAACCTTCAAATCTGATGACTATTTTGTGGCTAAACCTGGATTCAAGATTTATTATTCCCTTGTGGTAAGTAAGTTAACTACTCAATACTACTCGGGCTATAGTTTGAAAGAACAGCTACTTTAGGAGACTGGATGACATAGTTAACTATATCTGATCGTGTTAATTTTAACTGTAGATGTTTCCCTTCCAGAAAGTATATAAGGTACAGATCAAAGCAGTTTTGACATGCTATTACTAAATATAAACTAAAGACAAGAAAACTAAACATTAACACTTTCCACAGTAAGGCTGCCTTTCCAGCGTACTGACAAACACGACAGCAATAATAGTTGACATCGTTGCTGTTTAATCTTCACCTTGATTCTTATTTGACATCATCTTCTGGAGGTGAGGGCTATGATTCTGAGCAAGAAGACAGGAGTTTAAATCACATGCAGTCAAATAGTGCATGAAGTACTGTGTGTTAAGATTCAAACTGTTGTTTTAAGCTCTATATTTCTTTGTCTTATGTAGCAATACTGTAGCACACACCGATTTGATAAGAAAGCCGTCTGTTTTTAAAGAAGCAGGAATATTCGTTAATAGATTTTGATACAATTGTGCATTCCATGTATTACCCTGAATAATATTATAATCGTTGTGGTGCAGTATAGCTTAACAGAACTGAGTTGTTCAATCAGGCAGGGAATGGCAGGTGGTAACTTATTACACTGATATCATTCTGTTTTCATATCCATTGCAATTCAGATTTTTTTCATTCAGTCCATTGTTACATATTCAGGCTTTTTTATTCCTGTTAACAATAAGAGTACATTTTTACTACGAGAAATCCAATATTTATTCCATTTCACTTCATCTAATCACTTTTGTATGTGTGTGAGCTGTTGTACGCTGAGCCCATTCCGTGCCTAATTATGGGCAATATATTGTAAAGACATATTTAAGGCTGCAAATTTAGAGCCAGATGCTGCTTCCTTGCATTTAAATCATTGGGCCTAGTCATGGAGTAAAACACTACTCTGTGTGAGTACGGACAGCAGAATCTGGAGCTTAATTTGAAAGTAATCTAGCAAGAATAACATTTATATTGTTACAGTCCATCGAGTGCCACAATACATAAACATTTAAGCAGTGGAGCAGCTTCTTTTACATTATGTGTATTTAATATTTCCGGAGAACTTACAATTGGCTAGCTTTACGTAGCGACCAAGTACAGCTGATATAGGATACTTGAGTTTTGAGAAAATGAGCTTTATATTTGAAGCAAAGGACATTCAGCACTGGAAAGCTCAAAATGTAGTTATTGTACCAGTGCGATGTCCAAGATGAGTGAACAGAATGTTTTGCTGTCTAGCTAGAGCAGTGGTTTTCAAATTTAGGGTCGGGACCCAGTACTGGGTCACAGACCCTCAGGCACTGGGTCGCGGCACCCCCTACTGCCGCCACCAAAAGACTGGAATGTATTACTCAAAGATGTAATTATTCGGTCACGGGCATAAATGATTTTTTTCAACTGGGTCCCAAGAAAAAAGTTTGAAAACTACTGAGCTAGTGTATGTGAGAGAATATTCTCACTCTTAATGTGAAATGTTCTTTTTCTCAGAAGAGAAATCTTTCCGGGATTTGTGGTAGTTGAGGGATGAAGATGAAATTTCAAATTTTAAATTGTCCAACCAAAAATCCATAGAATTAATATTAAACAGCCTCAATCCTTAGTTGGTAGTCTTTGCAGTTTCCCTGGACTGTGTGTACAGTGGCTGTACTGTACACTGCTGACCCCTGTAGGCTGAATTCAACATGGGTTTGGATGCAGCAAGCTAGAGAATATTTTTGGACCATGCAAAAATATATGATATATCAGATGAAATAAAATATATTTAAATTGCTCTTTTCTTTGCTCCATAGCCATTTCCATCATTAGGCTATTTTTGGAACTTTCTCAGGAGACCTTTTTGGTAACAAATGTATACAACTTTATTTTAAAAAAACCAAAGAGAGCCAGAATTAAAGTAGACAATATAGAGTTGCTGCTTGTTGAGTGCACTGTGCTCATCCCAATCAAAAACTCAAAGCAAGTGAAACAGCATTTACCAGATGAACTGTGTATTTTGGTCTTGATGCAGGAATTACTATATGAAATTCTATGCATTATTCAGGTCAAATGGGATGGTGTCTTCTGGCCTTGAAATCTATGAATCTTCATGGAAACTAGTTAATTTCACTTCAAATGGTGCATATAAGCTTGTTTCAGAGCAGTAGCCATGTTAGTCTTTTTCAGCAAAACAAACAAGGAGACCTGTGGCCCTTTTAAAAACTGACAAATTTATTTATTACCTGAGCTATCCTGGGCATAATCCCACTTCATCAGATACATCATCAGTTGCATCATAAATTGTTGATCAGATCACCATTCTGCATGTGGCACAGATTGAGGCACTGCAATGCATGGTTAAAAATTGCTTTGTTCAACAAGAATAAAGACCTGCTTCTTATCACCTTTTTCTAGTATGTTCCAGATATCTTCTCCTTCCATTCTTCCTATTTAGAAAAAACAAAAAAAATCCACAAACAGGAAAGAGTGATATTTTTACAAACAAGCCTTTTCAAATGTAGCTACCAAAGTTACAGTTATGCATATGCACAGGCAAAGGGAATCATTGTATGCAAACAGGTATTTGGGCATGTAAAGACTCAGTTTGTTTACACTGATATTGCATGTTGAAACTGCAAAACTATAGCTGCGCAATTGCCACCTCAACACAGGCAGCTATAACTTCCTTTATTTCCTTCTGAAATCTCTCTTTAGTTCATGTTCCATAGGTCTAGAGTGCAAACATCAAACCAGTCGAAGTATCACCCACGCTAGCTGTTAACCATGATCTGGATTAATCTGCAACATTGTTTGAAATGTCTCCCATCTTTGTTCTGTGGCTCGTTTTTAGAAAGGATTTTTAGATTTTGGGGGGAGGGAAATTACTTCACATATTTCCTTTAAAAAGTATAAATGCCCTTGTCCATCCTGAAATGCATGCGTAGCTCTGGGGAAGCCTTGTGATCCTCTTCCAATATTTTGTATAATTAAATTATCATGAGTATATAGTGTTTGCATTGAAAATGAAGCACTAAACGCTCAGCTGTCATATTTGTTTTTACCTAAATACAGCTACTTCCAGTACTGAGTTCAGTCAACATTAGGTGCACAAGATAATGTGAGTTAAAATTAGGAATCCCCATCACATAAGAAGTTTCATACATGCCAAGGATGTGAGCAGAATCAGGCCCTGAATTATAAAAACATACTATCATGTATGTACAAAGTAATCATCAGGAAGTAGTTCATGAACAAACTCCAACAAAATTAAAAGTTGATGCTTTAAATTGAAATTCTCAATCTTGCATCTGATTTTGATTAAATGGGACAGTTAGAAAATATTAAATTCTGGTTGATAATTAAAGCCATTATTTTTGGCATTTTTTTTTACAAGAGGAGTACATCCATTACAGATTTACAATAATACATTGTTGCAGCATAACCTAACTGTTCTCTTAATTCAATGCATATTTAGGAATTTAGATTTTGAGTATTACTGGCAACAAATGTTCCAAGAAAGCTAGAAAATGTATAAGAAATAGGAAACCATTAAGGATACAATGGTTGTATTCATTATGTCCTCAGTGGCTCATCAGTTTACTCCCTGGGACCATTCTACCTGGAAAATTCCTAAACATTAAGGAGACAATGGTTGGTCACACCCTCCCGTCTAAGACATTTCTCCAGAAGGACACAAGTTAAAGTATGGATATAACATCAAATTCTTAACTTCTAATCAAAATAGAATTACTAGACATAAACTATATAATCATTCCCAGCAAATGACTACCTTTCTATTGATACCAAACATGACATAGTTCCTATGGATTATAGCATTTATGAGATATCCATAGAAAATAATATCATAAATGCTTCCCTAAATCCAGACAGTGTCACACACAGGGCTCTGCCCTGCCAGGGTCCCTGTCCCCCTTTGCCCCATTGTACACAGGGAGTGCTCCCCCCCCGCCATCGTGGACCTGCCCAAGGTCCACCTAGCCCCACAAAGTCGACCTAGAGCATCCAGTGTGGACGCTCTAGGTCGACTTTGTAAGTTCCCCTTTAAGTCGACTTTAATTTTAAGTGTAGACACACTAAGTCGACTTAAAAGTGCAAGTGTAGACATAGCCTATGAAAGCAAAACAATTCACTTATTTTAGTTGGCCAGCAGTGCAAATACAGATTCAGAGATTTTGAACTCGGAAGGAACCACTGAATCCCTCTAGCCCACTGGTTTTCAAATGATGGGTCACAGATCGACATGTAGTGGGGTCACGGGGCCCCCTGCTGCTGCTGAAAGACTGGATTGCATTGCTGAAAGATGGAATTGTTGGGTCACTGGTATAAAGGATTTTTTTTTTCAACTGGGTCCTGAGAAAAAAGGTTTGAAAAGCTCTGCTCTAGCCTGACCTCCTGTATATCACAGCTGATAGAATTTTGTTAGAACAAATGCAAATTGAATCAATTTCTATCTATGGCTGCCTGAATCTTTGTCTCTATGCTTTAATCAATCTGTTAGTCTTTAAAAGTGCCACAAGACTCCCTGTTTGTTTTAAGTTGTTACTGTTTTATTTATTTATTTATTTATTTTGCAGGAAAGACACTCCATTGATGTTTCCAAGACGAAATAGGTTGCTTGGAAACCCGTATCATATGTTGCAAGTGAATATATATATGATAACAATGTGCAAATATTTTCAATGCTTTTAAACTCCAAGTAAGGAATCTCAGTGGATTTGTGGAGAGGGGGACAGGTGAAAGATTTGGGTTTTGTTAATGAAATGATAAGGAATGAGATAAATCACATTACAAGGATGTGAGATATTATAAATATATATAAAATATCACACATGCACACTTATCACTCACTCTTACTATCATTTTTCAGATTAAATTTTGATTTCCTATGTATGCTAGACAGGATGGGTATTTTCATAAACACTGTTCAAAAATATGTCATGCAATGAAAGTCCTATTTACTTGAGTGGCTGGCAGATAACCAACTACTGTGTTCTTCTCTGGAGCACATCGCCCTTGTATAAAATTATCAACAAGGGAATCGTCTTTCTAGAGGATAAACAGGGGAAAAATGAAGTTCTTTTTAATTACATAAGACTGACCCAAAAGCTTTAAAATTCCTCCCCATATTGTTGTAAACAAAGGATTTGGGAGATCATATGTGGTCATTTTATTTAGGAGCAATTGTAACATTAAAAAGAAGCATTAAAAATACTAAGTAGTCTGTACTCTTCATGAAAAGCAAAGAATAAATTTTGCACAAGGAAAAGGTCTACAAATCTGTGTTTGCACGTTAAAAGAAACACACTGCTCACACAGTTAATGTTTGCACTAAACTTGGGTAACTTACACCTGTCTTGTACAGAAAAGGGCTTTTCTTTTCATTAGTGCCAAAGGCTGGGGCTCTGCAGTTCTAAATTCCATCCCTCAGTTTCTCTTATGTATACAATACCTGCTTCACCGCAGTGTTATGGGGAGAGGGAAGTGTATGGCATATAGGACCAAGGAGAACCTATCAAAAGTATAAAACAGCACAGGAGAAAGCACAAAAGAATTGAGCCAAGGGTTAAAAAATGAGAATTGTGTAACCAGGGTATATAGGCTGGACTCCTATGGGTAAGCAGTGTCCAATGTCTGAATTAGGGTTTTGGCAGGCAGGATGGAAAAAAATTCATAGATTTATAGAGTTTAAAGCCAGAGAGGACTATTACTTCTTGTAGTCTGACCTGTATATCACAGGCCATAAAATTTCACCCAGTTACCCCAAAGTATGGATTATGGCGTGGAAAAGAAACAGTTTGGCTGCCAGAATGAAGGGAACCAGCTAGAGGCAGAAGCCACTAGTGGCCACCTAGGCTATTGAGCACCTCCAGCCTGCTCATCCCTGTAACAGCTCTGATCAGTCTGTCCCTTGCCTTGTTTCAAGAGTCTGCCCTGTTAATGGCCCCCCTGCTTCAAGAGAACTGCCAGTCACTAGCAGTGCATCGGTGCTCTTTCTGACCCTGGGCAGTTGTGCAGTGGAGGATAGCTTAGCACTGTATTATGTGTGGCACCAATCATTAGGATAAAGTAGAGACGAGAAACTACCTGACAGCCAGTTTTATAGTATTTAAGTGCTTCCCCTGTAAACTAGGTCTGCTTGGCAAAATCACTAGTGGACAACATTAGTCTTCAGCTCTCCTTTCATCAGTGTGAGGTTCGGCTTGTAATATATATATGGAGTCTTCTGTTTTCTTCTTCTCCCCCACTGGTTTGGTTCTGCTGGGAAAGCTCCTCTGAGGGGAGGGTTTAGCTACAAGGCCAGGAGTGGCCAGGGTGTGAATTAGTGTGACCTACTTGGGCAGCTCATGCCACTGCTAAATCCTCTTTGGATGAGGATGCTTTGTGTCTAGCTTTTGTGCTTTTTGAGCAGCATCGTTCCGAGACACCCAGCTTTCTTGGTGGACCATAGATGGAGTTGGGACCACAGATGTGAATTCTGATTTAACAACAGCATGGAAATTGGGATTAAGTCTTCACACAGGCATCAGGGATAGACTAGAGTCAGAAGGGTTCATGGATGATCTGCTTGGGGTGGTATTTGGGCCATGGAGAAGCAGCCAGTACCATTCTGCAGAAGCTGGACCCTCTTCTAGGCTTATTCCTGAAGTCCCAGATACAGTGAATTTTAGCAATATAGCAGTTCAGTATTGATGTTTTCCTGGCCAGAACCCTGGTTTTTTAAAATCTAAAGAAGTTTATGCATCTTATTGACCTATTCTTTTAAAGAGTTGCTACATTCTGTTATTTAGCAATTCAATGTACAGGAGCTCATAATTAAACTAAGCTTTGGATGATGCTGTGCATAGTAAATGCTAAATATTATTACCATCATGCACCTGAATTCTTGCCAGGTCTTCACCCAGAGTCTTAAAGGCTATGTCTACACTTAAGTTAAGTCAACTTAACGGAACATCTACACTTAAAGTCGACTTTAGTCGACGTTGTTAAGTCGACTTAACAGAGCCTGTAGTGTAGACATACCCATCTACACTGGCTTTGAATCAACTTAAGTCTACTTAATTAAGTTGACTTAAGCCTTAAGTCGACCATGCCAAAGAATGACAACACATGGCTTTGTAACAATTCAGAAAATGATTTAAGATTATTTCTACTAGGCCGACTTTTGCAAGAGATGACTGGTGGATTTAGATATATATTGGACCCCCAACCTCACTTTAAAAACCATATTGAAAAACTTGTGAAAACTCTTCACAGCAAGCTAGGTTATTGGTGCCTTTAAATTAAAACAAGATTAGTGTGTCTTTCCAGTCTTGCAAAGAGGTGGTCTCTGAGGCTCAACTTCCAGTTTAAAATCACACCACTGTTATTTAGTCCACCACATGTTAATGTTATCTTATAAAGGCTGACCTATACTTCTAATGTATTTATCCCAGGTTTGTAGTGGAATGTCATTTTCATGTTCAGAATTGTTACAAAGCCATGTGCTGTCATTTTTTGGCATGCAAAAAAAACCATCTCTGCGCTAGGTAAAAGGTGGTTATAATGGTTTTCAGAATACATTGTTTAGAGAATAAATTATTGCCTTATTTGTTGTAACAGCTGTAACAACTTGAAAATACTTATACTTTTTAGTATGGGGTTGGACTAGATGACCTCATGAGGTCCCTTCCATCCCTATTATTCTATGATTCTATGATTATAGCCTTTGATTAAATAACTGTCCTTGTTCTAAGAATCATGATCTTAAACTCAGATTTTGTGTTTTGTCATTCAGTTATATGGCACAGTTGTGGACAATCATAAAATCATAAAATCTAATGATCATTAAAAGCTTTCAGGTCATCTAGTCCATCTTTCTTCAAGTGCAGTAATGGTCTTTCTTTGTTGGATCTTGGCTTGTGTTTTGTCCAATGTGCCAAGTACTGGTACTTCCATTACTTCTCCAACAGGAGATGAAGACACAGATTAAACATCATACTGTCAGAAAGTATTTTCATCTTGAGAGTCAGCCTTAATTTTCCCTTTCTTAATGTCATCTCATTCCTTCCTGTTATGCCTCCTTTCATAAAGAACTTTCTTTTTCTCACTGGTATTTACATCTTTTTGGTAGACTGTCTTCATGCCCCTAACCGCTTAGTTATCTCTTACTCAAGCAATGATGTCCATATTTAGCTTTTTAACTTTGCACGTACATCAGTCCCTATAACCTCCTTCCCATTTTGGTTGCTCTTCTCTGAATTTTCAGACTATTCCTCCCACCCCATTTCAATGTCTTTCTACTAGTGAGGTGAGCTGAATCCAAAGAGTCAAGTGAGATCACACGGGATCTGTGTAGGGAGAAATTATCTCTTCTGCTCTGCATATTCAGCTCAAAATTACACTGCCCCCTTTGACTGCCATAAAACACTGGAAACACATGTCTAATCTGCGTTCCTGTGTCATTTTAGGGAATATCTACAACAGCATTCATAGGTGTATTTACAGCTTGGGTAAACATACCCATGTTATCTAGCTAGAGTGGGGAAAAATAGCAGTGAAGACACGGCATCATGGACTCTAAGGACATGTCAACTCTGCCCCACGGTTAGCACTAAGGCGGTGTGAATTGCAATGCAGGCACAATCTTAATGGCCCTCTTTAAAGAGAACTACTTTAGTACGAACTCTGGACCTTTACGTTTGTGCTAGCAATGCCCACATGGGGTAGTTACAATGTAGCACTTTGGTGTGAACTGATTTTCACACCCCCTTACTCTAAACTGCATGGACATGTCCTCAGTCTCTTTCAGCCTTAAAGCTTCGAGGTTTTCTTTTCCTTGGATTGTCTGAGACTGAGATGTATTAGTTTGCACCTTTTCAGGATGAATTTTATTGTTTTATTTCTGACTATCCTTTAAATCTCTCTTTGTCCTCAGTGGTGTTCATAGCTCCTCCCAATGTAATATAATCCGAAAATGTTGTTCTCATTCTTCTTACTCCCTCTTCTGGAAATTAAAAAAAAAAAAAGCTGGTCAGAAAATTTCTGTTTAAATGAAATCAAATCTTACATACTGTGGATCCCTGTGTTACTCCCTTAGATACCGCCTCACAACTGAATGCCTTGCTGTTTGTGATCACCCTCTGTAACCAGTCGCTCATCTGCTTTTGAATCTACATAACAGTGTTTCTATTCAGGCTGAATTGAATTAATTTTGAAAGTAAGATTTTATGAAATGCTGTTGCAAATGCTCTATTAGAACAGAGATATATCACATTTCCTGCTTTCCCTTCAAATCCACTGATTTTGTAATACCAGCAAAATCACAGACCAATTGGCCTGAGATGTATCTCATTGTCCACGAAAAGATCTGGGCTGGTTGAACAATTAAAGCCTTTATCCGGCAAGTGGCTCTTCATTGGCACAGGAGCAGGCCCATACAAAAGTTGCTGACCTAAAAATGTTGTTGTTTAGAGTTGAGGAGTCTATTAATCAGTGGAATCAAATATGAATGTGGATGGCTATCTCTTCTTTCTATGACCGAGGCATGCCCTTGCAAACAAGATCCATTCATCTTACGTAATAGCATTTGCTTGGTTCATTATTATAGCTAACTCAATTAGTACTTCTTTCATGACACAGTATGGGAGTAGACTACGCATGCTGAAGAGAGCATAGAATCATAGAATCATAGAATAATAGGGTTGGAAGGGACCTCACGAGGTCATCTAGTCCAACCCCCTGCTAAAAAGCAGGACCACTCCCCCTAAATTATCCCAGCCAGAGTTTTGTCTAACCGAGCCTTAAAAATCTCCAAAGATGAAGATTCTACCACCTCCCTAGATAGCCCATTCCAATGCTTCACCACCCTCCTAGTGAGAAAGTTTTTCCTAATATCCAACCTTGACCGCCCCAGCTGTAATTTGAAACCATTGCTCCTTGTTCTGTCCTCTGTTACCCTCGAGAACAGCCTAGCTCCCTCCTCTTTGGAGCAACCCTTCAAGTAGTTGAAGGTTGCTATCAAATCTCCCCTCAGTCTTCTCTTCTGTAGACTAAATAAGCCTAGTTCCTTCAGTCTCTCCTCATAAGTCATGTGCCCCAGCCCCCTAATCATTTTTGTTGCCCTCCGCTGGACTCTTTCTAATTTGTCCACATCCTTTCTGTAGTGGGGAGCCCAAAACTGGACACAGTACTCCAGATGCGGCCTGACCAGTGTCGAATAGAGGGGAATTATCACATCCCTCGATCTGCTGGCAATACTCCTACTGATGCAGCCTAATATGCCATTGGCCTTTTTGGCAACAAGGGCACACTGTTGGCTCATATTCATCTTCCCGTCCACCATAACTCCCAGGTCCTTTTCTACAGCGCTGCTACTTAGCTGATCGGTCCCCAGCCTGTAGCAGTGCATGGGATTTTTCTGTCCTAAGTGCAGGACTTTGCACTTGTCTTTGTTGAACCTCATGAGGTTTCTTTCGGCCCAGTGTTCCAATTTGTCCAAGTCTTCCTGGATCCTGTCCCTGCCCTCCAGAGTATCTACCATTCCCCCCAACTTGGTGTCATCCGCAAACTTACTAAGCACACAGTCTATTCCATCATCAAGATCATTAATGAAGATGTTGAATAGAACCCGCCCCAGGACCGACCCCTGGGGAACTCCACTCGTTACCGGTTGCCAACCAGACATCGAGCCATTGATTCCTACCCGCTGAGCCCGTTGATCTAACCAGTTTTCGATCCACCTTACGGTCCACTCATCCAACCCATACTTCCTTAACTTGCCAACGAGAATGCTGTGGGAAACCGTATCAAAAGCCTTGCTAAAGTCAAGGTATATCACGTCAATGGCTCTTCCCGCATCCACAAATCCAGTCATCTCATCATAGAAGGAAATCAGGTTGGTCAGGCACGATTTGCCCTTGGTGAATCCATGTTGACTGTTCCTGATCACTCTATTTTCCTCCAAGTGTTTCAGGATGGATTCCTTGAGGACCTGCTCCATGATTTTCCCAGGGATTGAGGTGAGGCTGACCGGTCTGTAGTTCCCCGGATCCTCCTTTTTCCCTTTCTTAAAGATAGGTACTATATTTGCCTTTTTCCAATCCTCCGGGACCACCCCCGTTCGCCACGAGTTCTCAAAGATAATGGCCAGCGGCTCTGCAATCACTTCCCCCAACTCCCTCAGCACCCTCGGATGCAGTTCATCCGGCCCCATGGACTTGTGCACATCCAATTTCATTAAGTGTTCCCTAACCTGACTTTCCATCACCGAGGGCCACTCTTCTCTCCAGTCCGCGTTACCCCGTGTAGTAGCCTGGGAGCTGGCCCGCCCTGTGAAGACTGAAGTAACAAAAGCATTGAGTACTTCAGCCTTTTCCGCATCATCCTCCACGAGGATGCCTGCCCCATTCAGTAAGGGACCTACACCACCTCTGATCCTTTTCTTGTTGCTGATATACTTATAGAACCCCTTTCTGTTATCCTTCACATCTCTTGCTAGCTGCAACTCCAATTGTCCTTTGGCCTTTCTGATTTGATCCCTGCAGTCCCGAGCAATATCTTTATACGCCTCCCTTGTCATCTGTCCAAGCTTCCACTTCTTGTAAGCTTCCCTTTTATGTTTCAGCTCCCCGCAGAGTTCCCTGCTAAGTCACGCTGGTGCCGTCCACATTTGCTGTTCTTTCTGCACATCGGAATGTTATCTTCCTGTGCCTTTAACAGGGTTTCTTTAAAATACAGCCAGCTGTCTTGGACACCTTTCCCCTTCAGATCAGCTTCCCATGGGACCCTGCCCATCAGCTCCGTAAGGGAGCCAAAATCTGCTTTTCTGAAGTCCAGGGTGTGTGTTCTGCTTCTTTCCTTCCTTCCATTGATCAGGATCCTGAACTCTACCATCTCATGGTTGCTGCTGCCCAGGTTGCCTTTTACTTCTACTTCCCCGATCAATTCTTCTCTGTTTGTGAGCAATAGGTCTAGAGGTGCAAGGCCCCTAGTTGGTTCCTCCAGCATTTGTACTAGGAAGTTGTCTTCAATATTCTCCAAAAACTTCCTGGATTGCCTGTGCACTGCTGTATTATCTTCCCAGCAGACATCAGGATAATTGAAGTCCCCCATAAGAACCAGGGCCTGTGACGATCTGGAAACTTCTGTTAGTTGTCCATAGAACGCCTCATCCACCTCCTCTTTCTGGTCTGGCAGTCTGTAGCAGACACCCACCACAACATCCCCCTTGTTGCATTCTCCCCTAAACTTAACCCACAAACTTTCAACCATCTTGATTCCACTTTCATAGTGGAGCTCCGAGCAGTCATACTGCTCTTTTACATATAACGCTACTCCTCCTCCCCTTTTTCCCTGCCTGTCCTTCCTGAACAGTTTAAAACATATACTAGGTATACTAATGTAGTACTGTAGCAATAATAAACATACATTGCAGTGATACAATTATAGATTTTTTGTGTGTACTGTAGTTGTTTTTATGTTTCAGAAAAAGCAGGCTGCCTTTAATCAGACCACAGTGCCCATAAGAGCAACAGCTGCTTAGGAGGAACTTAGCAAAAGGGCTTTGATATGTTGCTACTAATGAGCATCTACTATACAGTATTTCTCTCTTCTCAAGCCCTTGACTCCATGTACTTCACTTCCCCCAATACTCAATTGAATTGCTGCTTTTACAGATATGGTGGAATTTTTGCACCTTTCTTAAGGAAGAGACCTCATTGGTAAATGCTTTAGGAGCTGTTAGACTGTGTAGTGTAATTTAACAGTTGCAGCTGAATGCTTCCTGTCCTGTAAACTAGGTCTTCCATAATCATTTTATGTATGTGAATTACAGTCAGATAGCTAACACCTAGCTATCATGTTTTAGTTTATGACATCCACTTCCCTTTCTATAAACATGTGAGCTCATAAGAAAAACTCAGCATTACTGAAATCCAAAGAAGAAGAGGCATTCAGGTTAGGTAATTCAAGGCAGTAGAAATCAGGTTAGTCCGCCCCCCTTATATGTAATTTATCTCCATCACAAATGTGTGAAAGTCAACTCTCTGCCTTCTCAGCAGCTTTCAGGACTGCTTCAGGTACATTTTCCAGGTGCATTAAGAAATTCTTATATTGCTAGCTCTCTGCTGTCCATGGGCTTGCACAAATGTAAGTGTTCTGCTTCAGCAGAGGCTAGTTACAAGAGGTTCTCGTCCTGAACAAAGAAGGGAAGAGGGAAGGTAAGATACAATAAAGCAAATCAAGGTTAATAACAAAAATGACCAGCAACACCCTGAATGTAGTTAAAAACACTGCCAGATGCTCAATGAAGATTCAGCACTTAGGACCAGATTGTGGAAGGCTGCTCCCTGGTGGAGCAGGGAGCCTCCTCACAGTGTTTCCTCGATTTCATCTCCATGCAGAGGCAGCCACCATAGCAGACCTTGCAGTCACTTGAGCACAGTGACTGCTCCCTTTCAGCACACCAGACAGAGATGTGACTCCAACCATCCCTGCACCACATAGGGGAGAGCATGCCATGCCTCTTATGATCGGTACTATAAGAGCTGTGCTCCCTCAGTGTCCCTTGTTGTTCTGTGACATATAGTACTTCAGAACCATGATGCCTCTTAGAGCTCTTGATTGGACGATATCCCTTGCACTCCAGAGGGAGGAGCTATCATTTCCCTGATCCATGATGTGATATCTGTGTGTATGCAGCCCAGTGCCGTATCACACGGCAAACTAGCATCAAGTTTCCCTTCTGTTAGCACTCCCAGGCTTTATTTGGCATCAGTTCTTTGTATTTCCCCCTGACATCAAGCACAGTGTTTGGTTCTGATCCTTTTCTCCATGTACAAGTTTTTAAATGGAGTCTTGTAAACAAATTGAAAAGAATATGGAAAAATATGTTGTTTCTCCCTAATCTTTATCAGTTATAGGATTAGAAGTGTTACGTGTTATAATAAAAGGTACAAATCAGGAGCATGCAAAATTATGCAAAATTTTAGGTCACTTGTATCCTTTTAAACATGAGCAATATGTGGAAACACGTACAGCTGG
Source organism: Pelusios castaneus (assembly GCA_007922175.1). Taxonomy (NCBI): domain Eukaryota; kingdom Metazoa; phylum Chordata; order Testudines; family Pelomedusidae; genus Pelusios; species Pelusios castaneus. The sequence goes on along the minus strand of ML686135.1, from coordinate 970,412 downwards.
TGCCAAAAAACAAATCTAAATAAGTTGCTTTTTTTCCTTCTCTAATTATTAGGCTGAGGTCAGGTTAAAATAATCTAGGTAAGCAATATTCTTCACTGTTTGTAATAAATCAGCAGCTTTTGATCCCATCAGTAAACTGAGAAGCTGGCAAAAGATGGGGTTTATATTCTGCAGAGTTGTGGTTCTTGGGATTTAGGGTTGTTTTCTGTTTTTCTATTGTTATCATCTTAGAAAGTTTAGCTAGCATTTTTAGTTGTCCTTACAAGGGCAGTGTCTGCCAGTGAAAGCAGGAGGCTGAACAGAGTGTTTTGTTTTGCATTATTCCTTTGAACATGACACATGCTTCTGAGGCATGTTTACTGCAAAATTAAATGGAATCCCCTGGGAGTGAACTCAAAACAAATGGAACCTTCAAAAGAAATCAATAGCTGGGATGGCTGTTGGTGCAGCTGATGTCCCTCACCGGAGCTTTTTTATGTTGCATCCCAGCATTAAGGCTAAATCTGCTTATCTTCCATTAGAGCATTTTTCCCCCTTGTGTTTCACCCAAATCTCATTTAAGCATTTACTGGGCACATCAGAGCTCTTAACTAATCATCCTAATAAGAAAACAGAAAATTTGGAATATTAAATATACATATCTCATATTTGTAAATGTTTTTTGTTTGTTTTATTTTCCACAGTATGTGCAATTTGCTTAACTTTCCTATAAACAACAGTGCAGGGGGAGAAAATGTTTCCTAGGTGATTTTCATCCTTTACTTTTTTTCCTCTTGCATAACCCTAATTTCAGGACCAGTCAGTATGAACAGCCCTGGGAATCAGTCACTCACCATGGGAACATCACTTTAGCTACCCATGCTGTTACTGCTTTGTGTTAATTTGAAGGACTTCTTTGCCCATATCAGCATTGTAGGGCTAGTGAAGTGTCAGCTTTTTTTGTTGTTGTTGTTTCCCCCTTTGGTTTTGCTTAGGGCAGGTTCTCCTATTACTGAGGAAGCTGTCTCCAAACACCATCGGTCAGCACAACAGAACCCATGCGAGTCCTCCCAAGGGCACTGGATTCTGCATTCAGACTCCTGGGGTCAGTGTTTTCAAGCCAGGAAAGTTGGTATTACAGAGCCACCTTTTGGACCACCGCAGAACTCATTCCACTAAACATCCCTTCAGCACAGTTCTCAATGCAGGGCTGAAATCTGTGGCTTATTTAAAGATGACCTCAGTGACAGCTGAAGAGCAATATTTAATGCTTTTGTCTTACATTTTGGTAACATTCATTTAACTTTGCGGCCTGCATCAAATGCTTGATGTCAGCAAACAAGTCATTATAGACCTAGGGCTGACGATGGACATATTTTATAAATTGAAAATGTTTAAACCTAATGCACACTTTGTAGACCACAGTAGTAGAGATTTTTGTGCCTCTTACATTGTTGAATGCATCAGATGGGAAAACTGAACAGCATCTTAATATTAGTTGGCATCTTGTTTTTCAAAGGCATAGCTGTTGCCTTATAAGAGATAAAATGTCAACTTCCTTTTCAGATGGTTTATTTAAATGTCAGTGTGATCTGTCGGGCTTTCTTATAATGTACCTATACCCGTCACCCTTGTTCCAATAATGGGAAGGAGTAAGGAGGTTATTGACCACCCAGACTTGGTATTAGAAATCTTTTTCTTCCGTGTTTATGCTTTGCATAAATAGACACAGCAAGCTGAGATTGAGCTAGATCATTATTATACCTGAAACTCTAGCCTTCTTCTATAGAGTATGGACTATCAGACTTACTACCCTATTATAAAATGTGACTATGTCAGAACAGACAAGTGATTCTGTATGTCATTTCACACTTGTATTAACATAGCTACTGATTATAGGTTTATAGCTACTGATATCTGGTGGCAGCTAGACTTCAGGAACTCAATGTATGTCAGTCTTAAAGGACAAGAGTAACAGTATCAGTCTTGGGGTCAGATAGTCCTGGGTGTTTGTCCAGTCTTTTGTAATATTGACTATCTACCATCCCTGTCATTAACCTTCTTTCTAGCATTATAAAACACTCAGTAATACTCATTCAACCAGATTGTTTGGGTAGCCATATATTATGGCACGTTGTCTCTACAGATATATTTTATAATGTAATGGAACATCCTGTAGAATATTCCATTATACTTTTAAGGGATTGATAAGGGGTGACAAAAGGGATTTTAAAAATGTGTACCTGTAACATTATTATCCTGACATCAGAGGACGTTGCATTAGGTTCTGTAATTTAACTTCCAAATTCTGGGAAACCTGCTGCAAATCAGGAAGTAGGTATGTCCATTCTGTTACTTACTCCTGGAGGTGATCAGCAGCAAAGTATTAGGTTCAGTTTCAGAGCCCAGGTTGAGGTTTGTTTGAAAATGTGGGTTTGCTAAAATGTGGAAAAGACACAAACTCAGTCATAGATTCATGGAGTTGGAGGCCACAGAAACTTATGGTCATGCACTCTGTCCTATCCTCCTGCATAACACAAGCAATGGAATTTTACCCAGTGATTCCCAGTCTATAACTTGTGGTTTAACTAGAGCATATTATTTGAGAAAGGCATCCAAAATACAATTTGAAGTTCACAAGCAAAGAATTTACCACATCCCTTAGTAATCTCTTCCACTGATTAATTATCCTTGCTATTAAAATATGTCTTTTATTTCCCATTTGAACTTTGCTGACTTCAGTTTAGTCACTTGATCTTCTTAAACATTTGTAAGCTAGAGCAAAGAGCCGTGTAGTATCAGATATCCCCTTATGTAGATAATTATAGCTCATGATCAAGTCACCTCTTGCCCTTCCCCAAAGAATCACAGAATCATAGCATTCAAGACCAGAAGGGACCACTGGATCATCTAATCTGACTTCCTGAATATACAGGCCACCAACATCATCCAGAACCCACAAAACAAACCTGACAACTGAAATTAGACCAAAGTATTACAACCCTCAGAATACTAGACAGGCAAAGTATAAGAGGAACTGAGGTGTATCAATGCCCAGCATTGACCTTTAGTTTTACATTGCAAAGCATGATTTCCAGATGACAAACCTTTCTTCTAGCTCTTCTCTGAACCTTCCCAATTTTTCAGCATCCTGTTTAAAGTGTGGCTAGCAGAAGAGGACAGAGTAGTGGTTTTATCGATATTGTATACAGAGGTAATACAACTTTTCTGTTGCTATTCAATATCTTATTGTATGAAAGTAGATATCCTTAAACACCCCTAGAGCACCTACTAATGAAAGCTGCAATGACTGGAAAGTGAAAACATTATTTGATTAATTGAAATGATGATGAGTCAACAAATGTATAGGCATCTTGTAATTTATGCCTGTGTCATTCTATTCATTTTCAGAACCAAAGTTGCATTGCTGCGTGCTACAGTACTTTCTGGAAAATGATCACGAAACAGCCCAAGTACACAAGTGTGAGAATTTATCACAGTGATACTTTAATAGAGTTGAGGCTTTTCTAATGCTTCTTGTGTGATAAGACAGCTTTCTTCCTGTTTTTTATTATTTCACTTAAAATACTTGTCCCTTACATATGTGATAATTACAAGAAGGTTTGCTCTTCTGTAAGAATATCAGAGCTGAAGCTGAAGGTGGAAAAAAGTAAAATCTTGTCTTGCCACAAGTTGTACCTGGAATATTAGCATTTTCTAGGTGTAAACTTCTGGTGTAAGAATCTGGCAGCAGAAAATTTCTTCTATAATCTGATCTGCCTGTCTGTAAACATGTGAAACTCCACCTTAAATTTATCCCTTGTGGCTTTTCCTTTAGTCACTTAAATATTAATAGAATTTAAAACCTTTTTTCCCTCATGGTTTGCTGTTTCAAGGGTTTTCCCTGTAGGGCCACCTTTTTCCTAATCCCTAATTCCTTGTGTCGTAGTAAAATGCCCCAACTTCTTTCATACTCAGACTAGATCTGGTTGGACCTGCCTGATCTACCCTCAGATGACTCGGCAGAATCATCTCCGACATCAGGATAATTCTTCACAGTCTGTTTTATGACAAGTCTAAGACATTTATCACTATGACATCCGACCACTAACAGGACTTAACTTTTTCTGCCTTTCCATGTTCCTGACTATCTTTTTTCCTTTTTTTTTCTTTTCTCTCCTCTCTTCCTTTACCTTTCCACTTAGAATGACCATGTCAGGAGGTGACTCTTCTGGGAAAGGGGCTTATTAAAGGGATGAGTCTTATGTTTAGATATGTCAGGCTCAGGTCCACTCAGATCTCTTGTTCTCACCGCCCTTTTGATTCTTTCCCTGTTCCTTAAACCTGTGAGTATCATCCTTAGTTTTACTGGCTGTCTCATATCTGTGGCATGTGCTTGTCTTGGTGGTTTGTGGATAGATGGGCAACCATTGACTGAGGCTGGGCCAGGTCCATTAAGGGCTCTGTAAATTGGGGCTGGAAGCTCAAATTCCATCAAAAAGAAATAAAGAGCTTTCTATTTGTGAGCCTTTGTTGTTTAGTAGACTGACAGCTGCATGTTTTGAACATTATTGTTTTCATGTGGCATTTACCATTGGTCCCAGGGAGAGTGATTAGCAGACATCTACCACAGAGAGAAAGCATGGATCACAGTTGTAAAGTGTTTCAGAGGATTGGAATGCAACCTCTTGCTCAGCTTGACATGATAGAAAGTATTTCTTGCCATTGTTGCAATCTGTCTGGGATCAGCAAACATTCCAGGCTGGCCCAAAAGACTCATGCCTCTTGGAAGGTTGGTGGTTAGATGTCCTTCAATGCCATGTTTCTCAAACTGAAGTAGTTTTCTTCTTCTTGTCATCATCACATCTGTCTTACCTGCATAGCTTTTGAGCCTGCTTCTATCTGTCCTTCTGCTTGCTTCTTCCAGAAAATGGGACAGCTTAATGGTGGCAGAAGTTGCACTGGCAGAGGAGTCATGGAGTTCAGTGGGGTTGTCATTCTGCTCACATTATGGTGGTGTGTCTCACAAGCAGTTTTATATGTATTTTGAAATGGAGAGATTCCATCATTGTGTATACTGAATTCCCCATATAACAGCTGTTGATGAGAGGCTGAAGGTGTCCTCATGACTCTCTGGGATCTATCTGTGATCCATGATTTGGAGAGATGCTGCACATGAAATATATTCAGGAAAAGTTCTCATGAAAATCAATCTGTAAAGGCCTGAATGGCCATCTGTATTCAAGATTAGCCATCTACAGTACAACAGTGTTGAAATTTTAACCCTGAGGTTAAGAATAATAGCTCTAGTGTTAAGAAGTAGTTGTGAAAATGAAGACATTTAAATCTTTGCCTTGTACCTAAATGACACAGATGGGATTTTTTTTCTTGAAAACAAATTCCAGTAATGAGCATGTCAGTGCTCAAGGGGCTTACCCATATTATTTGCTGCTTCCAGAGCAGTTTACATACTTTGCTTTATCTTAAGCAATATTGAGATTTTACCAAGACAGACACATGGGCTATGTCTATACTTACTAAAGTTAGTTCAAATTAGTTAATTCAAACTAACTAATTCGAACTAATTTTAGTTAGTTCGAATTAAATTAATTCGAACTAGCAAATTTTAGTTCGAACTAAGCAAGTGCCATGCAATTAGTCAATTGCATTGAGCTCAATGTGCCGGTTAGTTTGAACTAAGCGCTTAGTTCGAACTAACATGGCCACATTGGGTTAATTCGAACTAACTAGTTCGAATTAACTCTTACTTTGAAAGTATAAGCAAATTTATTAGTTCGAATTAAGGAAGCCCTTAATTCGAACTAATGAAAACCTAGTGTAGCCAAGGCTTAAATTAGTTCGAATTAAGCTTCCTTAATTCGAACTAATTTGCCAGTCTAGACATAGCCATGAAGAATTAGAGCAACATTGTCAGAGATAATAGGTCCAAATTGTTACCTCCCGATTTTTTCAAATACTAAGTAAATATATTTTTGCTTTTTTAATCCCAACAAATGTGTCAATTGCTGCTTGAAAATAATGATTACAAGATAGACAGAAACCTAGTACTGATTTGCAAATCCTACAAAAACAAACCAGCATGAGTCCATCAGATGATATGGTAACAGTGAAACCTGAACATCTCTCTCTGATTTCTATGGGACTCTTATGAATAATGAAGGCAAACAAGAAAAGAAACTACTTTGATGTCATTCCTTTAAATAAATGTGAGCTGGAGCCAAGAGATTCTAATAAACTCAAAACTGTGTTTGGGTGAAAGCTCTTTAGAAGCCAGGAGTGGCTGCAGCTGCTTTAAGGGGTGGTGGAACAAAGCCATATAGCAATGAATAGTTTATGTGGAATTTTAGTAGATGAAGTATAATCACCAAGGCAAAATGTGCAGTCATCAGCAGGGAGATCCAAGAAGCAGGTGGTGCACCTAATCATCTCAAATATTTGGAATATTGACTTGGCAACAGCCATCTCAAAAGAATCACAGAGTGAAGAGGCAATTTCCTTATCTCTAATATTAGACTGCATTAGAAAGTAGAGTAATTTCAAGCACAAGAAGATTTTATGTCTGTAGTCTTCTCTGAACAGTTGATAAAACAATTGTCCCCGTGTTAAATTAATGCTTCAGACCTCAATGTTTCTTTTCTTGGGACTGCAAAAGTGTAATTAATGACAGGGAGTCTTTGGTTGCAGAGTTCTGAAACTGACAACTGTTATCAGGGGAACTTTGGGCCTGTTGAATTAAATTCTCCATAACAACTGTTAACTAGAACTGGGTGAACAATTTGTGAGTAATTTGGCAAATGTAGTCTTTTATCTTCTGTTGTTTGTGAACTGATTATAGTGTTTACTATTTATAATTATAGATACAAACTGTGGAAATAAATTGTCTATGGATTGTTTGCAAATCGTCCACTTTAAATATTTACACTTGGATAGCTGCAATTTTATTTGTCACCTAAATAACATTGTACAGTTTGTGTTCTGTGATTGGATAACCTAAAATGTATAAACCAGAAAGACATCTAAAGAAATATTTTCTGTTTTGAGTCTCTCAGATACAGTGTAGACTGTGGGAAATAAGCCCTTCAGGAAGAGAACAAGAGAGAGTGAAGACAGAGAATAAGCAACACTTAAAATCTTTTACTGTACAAAATGTAGAGCATTACATTTAGCTGTGCATGTGGACTCCAGATTTGAAAATAACTAGGTTCCTTCCTGACTGAGGAAGAGAGAAGGCTATGACAGATTTTTTAGACTCATAGACTTTAAGGTCAGAAGGGACCAGTACAATCATCTAGTCTGACCTCCTGCAAAATGCAGGCCTCAAGACCTCACCCACCCACTCCAGCAATAGGCCCCCAACCTATGACTGAGTTATTTACCTCCTTAAATCATGATTTAAGGACTTTAAGATACAGAGAATTCACCGACAGGTGAACCATGCCCTGTGCTACAGAGGAAGGCGAAAAACCCCCAGAGCCCAGGCCAATCAGCCCTGGGGTAAAACTCCTTCCCAACCCCAAATATGGTGATCAGTTAAACCCTGAGCACATGGGCAAGTCTTTTTGATGGTTTAACAGATGTTACGTTCAGTTCTCTCATTTCACAGTCACACCACGTAATTGTATGTGTGTGTGATCCTATTTGCAATTGAAGTCAAGAGAGCAATGTTGATTTAAACCAGCAGGGGATCTGATCCTCTAGTTCAGGGGTCCTCAAACTTTTTAAACAGGGGGCCAGTTCACGGTCCCTCAGACTGTTGGGAGGCCGTACTATAATTTGAAAAAAACATGAACGCGTAGCTGTCACGTCTGCTGCTGGCGTGTGTTTCTGGGTACTGGGTAGCAGGCGGTAATGAATCCACACACTTTTTGTTGGTGCTGTGGGGCTCTGGCCAGGCCCAGAGTGTGGGACTGACCGATGTTAGCCTGCTGGCCTGCTGTTGTGTAGGCAACTAGTAACCAATGTTCCCTGTAGGTTTGGCGGCTTGTGTGCAAAATTTTCAAGCTGTGTGCAAAACTTTTTCTGAATAAATTTTTGGGGAAAATTCACAAGACAGAAATTATAGGCATTAATTGAAGATAAAGTGATTGTAAATAGAATTAATTAATTGTGTTTAATTAATTTAATTGGAATGAATTTTGAATTGAAATTTAATTTTTAGAAAGGTTTTTATTTAAAATTAATTTTTAAAAAGCTTTTTAAAAAAGAAGGGAGAGAAAGAAAAAAGAGAAGGAAGGAGGAGAAAAAGAAAAAAGTAAGAGAAAGAAAGGAAGGAAGCAAAGAAAGAAAGAGCAGGAAGGAAGGAAGGAAGACAAAGAAGAGAAAAAGAAAAAAGGAAAGGAAGGAAAGGAAGAGGAAGACAAAGAAGAGAAAGGAAGGCAGGGAAGAGAAAGGAAGGCAGGGAAGAGAAAAAGAAAAAAAGGAAAGGAAGAGGAAGAGAAAGAAGAGAAAGGAAGGCAAAGAAAAGAAAAAGAAAAAAGGAAGGGAAGAGAAAGGAGGGCAGGGAAGAGAAAGGAAGGCAAAGAAGAGAAGGGAAGGCAAAGAAGAGAAAAAGAAAAAAAGGAAAGGAAGAGGAAGAGAAAGAGAAAGAAGAGAAAGGAAGGCAGAGAAGAGAAAGGAAGGCAGGGAAGAGAAAGGAAGGCAAAGAAGAGAAAAAGAAAAAAGGAAAGGAAGAGGAAGAGAAAGAGAAAGAGAAAGAAGAGAAAGGAAGGCAGGGAAGAGAAAGGAAGGCAGGGGAGAGAAGGGAAGGCAAAGAAGAGAAAAAGAAAAAAAGGAAAGAAGAGGAAGAGAAAGAGAAAGAAGAGAAAGAAGAGAAAGGAAGGCAGGGAAGAGAAGGCAGGGGAGAGAAAGGAAGTCAAAGAAGAGAAAAAGAAAAAAGGAAAGGAAGAGGAAGAGGAAGAGAAAGAAGAGAAAGGAAGGCAGGGGAGAGAAAGGAAGGCAGGGGAGAGAAAGGAAGGTGAAGAAGAGAAAGGCAGGGAAGAGAAAGGAAGGCAGGGAAGAGAAAGGAGGGCAGGGAAGAGAAAGGAAGGCAAAGAAGAGAAGGGAAGGCAAAGAAGAGAAAAAGAAAAAAAGGAAAGGAAGAGGAAGAGAAAGAAGAGAAAGGAAGGCAGGGAAGAGAAAGGAAGGCAGGGGAGAGAAAGGAAGGCAAAGAAGAGAAAAAGAAAAAAAGGAAAGGAAGAGGAAGAGAAAGAAGAGAAAGGAAGGCAGGGAGAGAAAGAAAGGCATGGGAGAGAAAAAGAAAAAAAGGAAAGGAAGAGGAAGAGAAAGAGAAAGAAGAGAAAGGAAGGCAGGGAAGAGAAAGGATGGCAGGGAAGAGAAAAAAAAGAAAGAAAGAAGCCGAGGCAGGAGGCGGCAGGGACCCGAATGCGGCCCCGGCAGGGCAGAGCAGACCCCGGCACCTGAGACCGATCCTGGTCCCGTGCCAGGAGGCCAAGGCTGTCGGCGGACCGGAGCCGACCCCGGGCTGGGAAGTCGAGGTGGCCGGTGGGTGGGAGACCGGGAGCCTGCCCCAGCCACGGCCACCACGCTGCCCCGGCCGCATGGGGCAGGCAGGCAGGCGTGCGCACATGCCCCGGCCCTGAGCCTGCCTGCTCCGCCCTGGGGGCAGGGAGGGCCAACCCAGAGGCCGGGTTCAGGTCGGACCTCAGCAGCAAAGCCACAGCCCCGGGTGTCTGGAGCGGGCGGTGGGGGCTGCCGGCCTGCGCGGGGGTCCATCCGTGCTGTGCTGGGGTTGCGACAGCCGCTGCACGGCCGCGCACTCATGCAGCTTAGAGGGAACACTGCCCTCCACCCCTCCCCAGCCCCCACCAGTCTCCTTGTCCCCATGTCCACTCCTCTCCAGGCCTCTAACTTCATCCATCCGTCCCCAGCCCCCCACGAAGTCCCCACTCCTGCCGTGCATAGTCCCCTCCACCACTACCCAGCCCCCACCCAGTCTCCTTGTCCCCTCCACCCCTCTCCACCCCTCTAACCCAGCCACTCTGCTTGTCCCTCCACCCCTCTCCAGGCCTCCCTCCAGCCCCTTCCCAGCCCCCTTACCTGGCCAGAGGCTTGGAGCTGCAGGAACGGCCGGCAGAGCTGCTTCAGGGCCAGGCCGCTCCCACCCTGAGCACGCTCTATCTGAGCATGCTCAGGGCAGGAGATTTGAATCTCCCCAGCCTGGCCACAGGAGGAGTCTGCGCAGCTGGGAGGGAACACTGGCGGGGACCGAACGCGGCCCCGGCAGGGAAGACCGATCCTGGCCCCATGCTGGGAGGCCGAGGCTGTCGGCAGAGCGGGGCGGGGTCGGCTCTGGGCCGGGAAGTCGAGGTAGCCGGCGGGTGGGAGACCGGGAGCCTGCCCTGGCCGTGGCCACCCCGCTGCCCCGGACGCATGGGGCAGGCCGCAGTAGGGGCGGGGGCCGGGTAAATGACCTTGGCGGGCCGTATCCGGCCCGCGGGCCGTAGTTTGAGGACCCCTGCTCTAGTTTCACCCTGCATTGATCAGCAAATTAAAAAAAAAAATAAAAAAATTACAGGTCAGATTTTCAGTCATTGTAAGTTGGTATACCTGGGGATCTGGCCCTATAGTTATCTTAACTTATCATGCTTTTATTTTTCATGCATTTATTTATTAGGACTGGTAATCTAGTAAATCGTTTATGTATTTTGCACAAGCTGAATATCAGGCTGTGTTTCTGTTTTAAAATCTCTATAGAGATTCATAGAGTCTAAGACTAGAACGGACCATTCTGATCATCTCGTTTGACTTCTTGTATAGCACAGGCCATAGAATTTCCCCAAAAGATCTTTTAGCAAAGCATCCACTTATTTAAAAACTGTCAGTGATGGAGAATCCACCATAAGCCTTGATAAATGGTTCCAATAATTAATTATTCTCACTGTTAAAAAGTCACACATTATTTTCAGCCTGAATTTGACTGGCCAATGGATTGTGTTATAGCTTTCTCTGGTAGATTGCGGAGCCCATTGTTAAATATTTGTTCCCCATGTAGATACTTAGACTGTAATCAAGTTACCCCTTAATCTTCTCTTTGTTAAGATAAACAGATGGAGCTCCTTGAGTTTATCACTATAAGGCAGGTTTTTGAAATTTTTAATCATTTTTGTGGCTCTTCTCTGAACCCTCTCAAATTTATCTAACGGATCCAAAGATTACACTAGCTCTTTTGGCCACAACATCACACTGGAAGTTCATGTTCAGCTGATTAGCACAACTCACAAAGCCTTTTTAGAGTCACTTCTTCCCATCTAGCCATATTAAAATACATATCATTTGCTTGCAAATAGTTTACAAAGCAATCCAGGTCACTCTGAATCAGAGACCTGTCCTCTTCAATATATACAACTCGCCAAACATCAGCAAACTTTATCAGTGATGATTTTATGTTTTCTTCCAGATCATTGATAAAAATGTTAAGTAGCATAGGCTGAAGAACCAGTTCCTGAGGGTACCCACTGTAAACAGACATGCTTGACAATTTCCAAAAGTTACATTTTGAGATGTATCAGTTAGCCAATTTTTAATCAATTAAATACATTCCATGTTCATTTAACATGAGGGTTGGGTTTTTTTTTTTGTGAAATCTCATGGTACTAAGTCAAAACCCTTACAGAAGTCTAAATATATTATGTCAACACTATTAATTTTATCAACCATTTCATTTTTTAAAAAAGAGATCATTAGTTTGACGGATCTGTTTTCCATAAACCCACTTGATTTGCATTAATTGCATTACCCTCCTTTAGTTTTTATTAATTGAGTCCTGTATCAGCCACTTCATTATCTTGCCTGGGATTGGTGTCAGGCTGATTGACTTCTAATTATTTTTCCCCTTTTTAAAAACGGACACAATTTTCTTTCCTTCAGACAACTTTCCTCCAGCCTTCTGAAACTTTTCCAGTGCTACAAAATTTATTCAAAATTAACGTTACACAACCTTCATTTCTTCACTGTTTAATGCTTCATGTTGGAATAAATAAAATTTTAACAGGAAGTAGACAAAACTGCCATAAGGTCAAAAATTTCCTTTGTGTTGTCTTAAATTGGCTCGTCTACCATTAACTAATTGTTGCCTATTACAATTTAGGCATCCAGGCCATAGTCCCTCTGTAAGGCTAAGTGCCCGATTTCTTTGTGATAATGGCACTTCTAATATAAATGGCTTGTTCCCATAATGTTTGAGACACTATTATTATTTTTTCAATATTTATATTACAGTAGAACCTAAAGGCCTTACTGCCATTATGCTAGGTGTTGAACAAACATAGAATACATAACTGTCCCTGCTCCAAGAACTAATTAATTCATAAGGGATGAAGAAGAAGAGCAAGAGGTCTCCTCTATGGAAGAGGTTCAAAAGCGTGAAGGACACAGAACACTGCAACATTGTCTAGGGATTAACTTTAGGACATTGCCATGACTGTGATTTTTCCTGTGGGTTTTTCCCCTTTAGGATGATTTCCAGCCTGCAGCTTCAGAAACCAACTGGGAGTCAGTCACAAGCTCTGTCTCAGTAAGTAGCTTGTTACTGTTTTGTCCATGAAGGAATTAGTAGAATGGCTTTTAGTACAATATAAATGTCTCTGCACACGGGAATCACTGGTTGACCCATAAGCAAAAGATTAAATGAGATGTGTTCTTCACATTTATTCTAGACCATCAATAATTTTTAGAGGGGGAGCAGGGGAAAAGGCAAGAATATCAGCAATCATTTTAACATTGGTAAATACTTAGCACTTTCAATCTGAATCCTCCCAACAAAAAAATTCCTTGACATTTTGAGCTATAAAGCTTCATGATCTAAACACATGAGTATATTTTGTAATAATTAGCTTTAAAAGCAAACTGATAGGAGAATAGATTAACTTTTTAAAACTGTCAATATTGAAGATATTTTTATAATGGCACCACTGAAATAAAATCTTATTTCAACACTTCATTTTGTGCAACTAAATATGATTTTTAAAAAAGAAAACCCAATTAAAAGCCTCCCCACTCCTTCACTTTATTTGATTTATGTAGCAGACAAAAAAATCAATTTAGGATGGCATTTTCAAGCAAAACTTAGCTCAGATTCCTACACTGCAATTGAACACTTATGGCTGTCCCATATCAGCTGACTCAGGTTTTCAGGGCTCAGGCTGGGGAACTGTTACATGAACTGGGACACTCCTCAGCTGTGGGGTTTAAGTTATAGAGTAGACACACCCTTTGGGCAAGTCTACACTGAAAGCAGCAAATTTACCACCATCAGTTGATCTTTCCAAATTGACTGAGTGGTCAGTGAAGACCAACTCAATCAATCAGAAAGTCAATCTAGTGAGTCCACTCCCCTGAAAAAGAGTAGCACTGAGTCAATGGGAGGCCATTTCCCATCGACTCAACACAATGGGGATGCCGCGGTATGTAGGTGTTAGAAAGTCAAAAAAAGATACACAAGTTATTTTATGTAATCTCTCTTTGACTGCCACCAAAAACCATGGTAAGTGTAGACCAGCGCTTAGACACCATATTACGTGGGAGAGTAATGCCAGCATCAGACTTGATAATGAACCACACCTCATGTTTTTCTGTAGGAGGCTTTAGTGCCACCTCTCCACTATTTGCCTTAAGTAATAGAGCCCATGAATAACCTCAGACTGCAATCTTTCACCCAGCAGAGTCATTAGATCCAGCCCCCATTCTTGCGGTGCAGTCTGTAATGATCTCATTCAGCAATAATTGAAGTTTTACAGAACTGCATGTCACATTCACAACAATACAGAAAGACTTCAGCATCCTTAATAGATTAGTAATGAATTGTAATGGACATCAAAGGAATTAATGGTCTGGCTCTGATTAGAAAAGAGCTGCAGTGTGTCTTACGAAACTCACAGTATGTTGAATATTTTAAAGTAACCAATGAGAAGTGTATGATGTGTTAGCTCTTTGGCCTCTCACATTGTTCTGTTCTTTGTCTTCCCTTTGGAAGCAGTCACAGAAGCCAGATGGCACAAGCTTCTCACAAAGCTAATATTTAGCACTTGGCAGGACAAAACAGAGGCAGCTTTCAAGTTACTTTTGGGTATGTCACATCATGTAGCTGCCAATAGGTGATTTGAGCTATAAGGATAATTCTTCTGCTTTGTCTATTGATCTGAGAAAGTTTTTTTTTTTTTCTGTATGTGAACTGAGTTGTGCGAATCTCTCTTTATAAAGTCCTGAGGAAGAGGTTTTATAACACAAGAAGGTGTGACATCCCCCTGCTTTTATTGGTTTGACACATCCTGTAAATCCACAATCTACAAGGCTCTCACAAAATGTAAGGAAGTGCATGGCTGACCACATACAAACAACACAATCTTCTTTTAAGGTGCCTTTTAAATAAAGCCCCTGACCTTTTTGCATAAAAAGTACCAGCTGCTGGTACTTGAGTTAAGGGGTATAATCTGTTGATTCCATTAGTAGCCCATTAATTCAGTGAGAGTGTTTATATTCACTTGATGGGCCTTCTAGAGGACAGCAATATCATATAGACTTGAGAAGGTTTGATGTTCCTCCAGTGGAAGGCCTGGGAACAAAGGGCATCTGATTTGCAATGCTGGTACTTATGCCACATCCTCCTATTTTTCTCCCGACCGCCTTTCCTTTGTTCTTTGAAGGGAATTTAAGAATTGTTTTCCTGTGATTACAAACCAGTCATTAGTCACATTGATTTCTCTTTTGAGGATTCCTAGTGATATTTTTGTATGTTTCTCTTTTATCTGTGATTAGAACACTGAATTTCATGTAGCTTTGTTTTATGTGGCAGCACTTTATTCAGTTTACTGACATAAGACTTTTTTGTCCTCACGAGGGTCCCATCTCATCAACAAAGTCTTTATTCCAAGGCACTTAGAAGTTAGTAGAAGTTCTTTGCTGTGTGCCTCCATTTTAATGAGTCATGAATTTTTACAGTCATCTGCATTGTCTCATTTAGCATCAAATTCTTAAATTGAAAGTGGACCCACTGAAACTTATTTGTGTTGGGTTCTGTGTTAAAGGCTTACTAATTTCCAGACCAAGGGTCCTTTATTTCATATCTATGTGAAAGCCTGGAGCCTAGTAAACCAATCCCCATTCTCAACTCCCTGTGTAGTTGTGATAATTAGTAAACTGCAATCCTCCTTATATATCACACTATATAGTGATGTTTTCATTTCTTTCTTCCTGGGGTCAGACAATGTGGAACGTCCATATTGGTAACAAAATCTATGCAGTAAAATATCAAGGACTCTAAAATCTATGACAACATTTGAAGTCTATTTAAATAGACTGGATTTTCAATAAAGCTGAATAGTTGTATTCAGATTAATAGGTCACTGATTCAAGTGGGACTACTTCACCTGAGTAGTATTAGTTGCATAGATTTATAGTGTTACATGTTTAAGCATTTACAGAATCCAGGCAAAATTGATCTTCCAGTTGGGAATTCAAGTGCTATATGTCTCTATTGCCTTCTATGATGAGATGACTGGATTTGTGGATGCAGGAATAGCCGTCAACATGATATACCTTGACTTTAGTAAAGCTTTTGATATGGTTTCCTACAGCATTCTTGTCGGCAAGATAAGGAAGTATGGGTTGGATGTATGGACCGTAAGGTGGATAGAAAACTGGCTAGATCATCAGGCTCAGCATGTAGGAATCAGTGGCTCTATGACTAGTTGGCAACCAGTAATGAACGGAGTGCCCCAGGGGTCAGTCCTGGGGGCCAATTCTGTTCAACATTTTCATTAATGATCTGGATGATGGGCTAAATTGCATGATCAGTAAGTTTGTGGATGACACCAAGCTGGGGGGAGGGGAATGGTAGACATGCTGGAGGGCAGGGACAGGATTCAGAGAGACCTAGACAAATTGGAGCATTGGTCCAAAAGAAATCTCATGAAGTTCAACAAGGACAAGTGCAAACTTCTGCACTTAGGATGGAAAAATCCCATATATTGCTACAGGCTGGGGACCGATCAGCTAGGTAGCAGCACTGTAGAAAAGGACCTGGGGGTTATGGTGGATGGGAAGCTAGATATGAGTCAACAGTGTGCTCTTGTTGCCAAAAAGGGCAGGGGCATATTGGGCTGCATCAGTAGGAGTGTTGCCAGCAGATCAAGGGATGTGATTATTCTCCACTATCCAGCACTGGTGTGGCCACATCTGAAACATTGTGTCCAGTTTTAGGCTCCTCACTACAGGAAGGATGGTTGACAAATTAGAAAGAGTCCAGTGGAGGGCAACGAAAATGATTAGGGGGCTGGGGTACATGACTTACGAGGAGAGACTGAAAGGACTAGGCTTATTTATTCTGCAGAAGAGAAGACTGAGGGGGGATTTGATAGCAACCTTCAACTACTTGAAGGGGTGCTCCAAAGCAGAGGGAGCTAAGCTGTTCTCAGTAGTAACAGAGGACAGAACAAGGAACAATGGTTTCAGGTTACAGCTGAGAAGGTCGAGGTTGGATATGAGGAAAAACACTCTCAATAGGAGGGTGGTGAAGCATTGGAATGGGTTACCTAAGGAGCTGGTGGACTCTCCATCTTTGGAAACATTTAAGGCCCGGTTAGACAAAACCCTGGCTGGGATGATTTAGTGGGAGTGGTCCTGCTTTTAGCAGGGGGTTGGAATAGATGACCTCATGAGGTCCCTTCTAACCCTAAGATTCTATGATTCTATGTCATAGGGTGTGCTTGCAGCTTGAGAAGGCATACCTGAGAAGGTCTGGTACTAGAGCAGTGAAGCCATGGCAATGCACACTTCAAGATGGGCTGTACCGACCTGGAACAGTGGGTAATTTCTCAGATGGCTAGACTGCACTGAAGTGCACACTGCTATGGATTCACTGCTCTGGAGCCTGAACTAGCTTTAACTAGTTGTCTGCTCAAAATACAGTCATGCCCCCATGACTGCAGTATAAACACACCCAGTGTGTCTACATGGCTTCAAGTCCAGATTTTGAGTAGAGAAGGTGGGTTTTTTCTTTCATTTTTCTGTGAATTTTCAGGGTTTTAACTGAGAAAATAAAAGCTGACATTTTCCTCTATTTATATTCTATGTTAGTATTCTTGTTATTATATATTGTTACTGGCCAGTAAAATATTTAGGAAGGGGGTTCTCTAGAGAATGACATATCTGCAGTCAGTTCTTTGTTGAGTATAGTTTATACAGAAATTAGAAAATTTTAGGTTTGTTTGGGGAGAAGATGATATTAGGATACTGAATATTTGGGAATTGAAATTAAGACTTTGGAAATTTTGCTCTAAATAAAATCAAATTATTCCCTTTAACTGCACATTTGTTCTTAAAGGTCAGTTCTGTCCTTAGATATGAATTAACTCCATGTCAGCTCAATAGATGGGTATGTATCTAAGGCCCTGTCTACATATGTCACTCAGGGAACCTAAGGCAAATCAACTGAAGGTGTGAAGTCAATGCACGTTAATTAAAGTGTATTAACTCCCATGTGGATGTTCTCAGTCAGGCGGGAACTAAAGCCAGTTTACTCCTGGTGAGTCAGAGCATCCACATGGTAGTTTAATGGGCTTTCTTTTATGTGCATCAATCTTCAGTTGATTTGCCTTATCTTTCCTGAGAGCCCCCATGTAGACATGGTTTCTGGATAATATATGTTCCTAATTGCTTAGAAATATTAATCCTTTTTTGATGTTTGTTTCCCTGTTACATCACTTAGACTCTTGTGTTACATATTTTTAAATTTGCTTCAGTGGGTTTTTTGCTCTTTTTTAGGTTCTGGTTTATAAACAACTGAAAAACAAAGTTAATTCCTCATTTCAAAGAGCCACATTTTGAAGTCTTTGCTTAGGTCATGCTCATGCTAAAAACCCCAAGAAGAGGAAAGATGGTTCCATTGGTAGAGTAGTAACCCCAGACTTGGGTTCTGTTCGTTGTTTTGCCACAGACTCCCTGTGTGACCTTGGGAAAGTTGCCTTTGTCTCTTTGTACCGTAATTCCCTACTGTACTGTGGGGCTCTACCTCCCAGAGGTGCTGTGAGGATATATATTAAACCCTGTAAAGCAATCAGATACTATGGAAAGGAGTGTCATGTAAGATAGGTGTCTGTAGATACTTCAGTGAGATTTTTGTCTGACTGAAAACTGAGGAAGGACTACACCTTTTAAGTACTACATTATACTGGGGGCAAGGGAAAAGCATCCAGAGCCACTTCCTGTACAAGGGTGGAGTGAACATGCTGGCTGGTGTTGTGGAGGGCCAGGACATAGCTCTGCCTTCTTCCCAACCCTGCTGGCCTCCTTTATAATAACTAGCTCTGCCCATCAGCATTAGATCTACTTGCTCCTCCTTCATCTGACAGCATCTGCCCTTGCTTGGGAGGGTACCGTGCCTGTCTCCCTGGCCTCTTTTACACAGCATGCAGGAGCATGATATGATGCAGTCTGATCTAGTGCAAAGGCCAGGTGTTAAAGTAAGGAGGAACGCACCGGAACGCAGTTCGGGGGCCCACAAATTTGTGGGGCCAGAGTTCTGGGACCCCTAAAAATAGAAAAATCCAGCATTCCGCCCTGCCCTGGCTGCGGGCAGGTCCTACGCCCCACCGTTGTTAATCACAATACTTATTGTGTCATGCAGTGTTTGCTAGTTTGTGACAATAATTGCTATAGACATAAACGCCATATAAAATTCTAAATATTTTTATGGAGCAATAACTGATGCATGTGGTACTGAGAAGTGGTTGCAAATGCTTACCTGGGCTGGGGCCCACACATGTATGAAGGGGGCCCAGACAATACGGATAGGGGGCCCAGAGATTAGGAGGATTCTGGGGACCGTCAAATTATACTTTAACCACTGGCAAAGACCTCAAAAGATGGCTCAAAGTGATTAATAAAAACCATAGGTAAGGTTGCTTTGTCAAAAGACAGACTCTCAGTCTCCTCAAGGGTCTTGCCTAGATATTCTGCATGAGTCAGAAATGAGAAAAATGTCTCTGTAACTACTGACAGTTGTATTGAGTGGTGCTGTAATTTTTCAAAGTGCACTGAGCTGTATGTCACTCTTAGGGGATATCCTATCCCTCTCCATCAGTGACCGACCCTACCCTCACTGCGGAAGCACTAGACCAGACCATCGCTGGATTTGACACTGTGGAAGAGCTGCTCAGGCACTTTAACCCGGTGTCGTGGCAGGAGGATCTAAAAAATCTGTATACAGACACCGGACATGATAATCGGGGCAGGAGCTACCGTGACAGAAAATCCAAAGGTAAGAAGAAACATTGTACATATTCTTCATTCCAGGTGTTTTCTACACATAAATGCCCTTTGATAGCTTATCAAGTCCAGATTCAGCACCGTTAGTCATGGTGGGTTAATGGGACTAAGTGCAAGCAAGGAATTAACCAGCACAATTGAGGATAGAAGAATTTGAACCTTAATCATTTTCAGTGATTTTGATTAAGGTATTTATCACTCACATCACAAGCTGGTTTCAGCCTGTTAATATGATTAATTTACAAATGAAAAAATAGACACTTGAAATTATGTATGTAAAGGACAGATGGTTTTGAGCTTCACTGTAAAATATTATTTTGCATGTAAGGCATAGGGATCCTAATTACCTGAACTATCACCCTCCTTGAAACTCCATGTTTTAGGATTGTTCTGTGTAGAGTGGGGGATAATTATTTCTGTCACACTGTATTTAAGGAAGCATCTGGCACAACCATCTGGATCTGCAGCTGGGTTTTTTAGGATGTGAACATCTTACTGATTTCCATTGTGTTGATGGGGAACATTATTGTGGCTTAGCATTTTTAACTGTAGTTGACCAAAGCATGCATCTTTGGATTATGACTCTCTTTTCCCTCCTTTGGTTCAATCCATCCATCAAATGTTAAAATAAAAGAATATTAAGTTAATGACACAAACCAATAACGATGAGGAAGCACTGAATAGAAAGTCCAGCCATGTCACTGAACAAACAAGCACAGTGGAAATAGTGGAATAACACAATGAAATTGTACTGTGTGGTGGAATAGGTAGCTAGAATGTCTTTCTAAGCGGCCAATAGTGTTGATTTTAGTAGCTAATGTTTAATAAAATGTTTAACTCAAATTATGAATTTTCTTATTACTATTATCAATATCACATATTCAATATACATGCACTTTTATATGTTTTGCTGAATATTTTTTCTTAAATAATTAGCAAATAATGGATTTGCTTCTGCCAGCCCTTCAACCTAGGGAATTCTTATTTAATTGGAGTTTGTGGGAGGAGGGAAATAAGTTTTGTATTTATTTATTTATTTTTGTAAAACCAGTATTGAAAATGCAATTTGTAAATTCAACTCTAGAAGCTGAGACTTTAGTGCAATTTGATCTGAAACTGGAGACACATAGACCTACTTCTTCAAAAGTGACTGGTCGTTATGTTTGTCTCCATTTTTGTCTGATCATCTTTAAAAGAGCCTGAGTTTTAGAAAGTTCTGAGGACTCACCCTCTGAAAACCAGGCCACTTTAAGACACCAAAATTCAGGCATCAAAAGCCACTACACATTTTTTTTTTAATTTTCTTTGTTTAGTTTGTATTAAATGCTGAGACCAATATGATCACTGGCTTCCAAATGTAATCAGCTCTATGTCTTCTGTTCCCAGACCGATGGAAATGTACACAAAAGACAAAAAGGAACTGATTTGATTTTAATAAAGGCTGATAAGAGACCCTGATCTCTTACTGAGTTTTCTATCCATATTTCACTTGTCTCAGATCAAATCTGATCCCAGTGCAAATGTTCTGTATCCAAAGCAACGTGTGCTATGTTTCATCCATTCCAATCAGATTGGCTCCAAGCACTGACCCAATCTTTCTGGTTCTCTGCAGGAAATCTGGGTTAATTAGGGTTTCTCCATTGAGTACAATGGAATTCAACTCCTTGACCTAGCAAACTACAAAAAAATAAAGAGTTTGCCAATGTATTTCTTAATTCAGGATGTTTTTGTTTGAGGAATGAACAGAAAAAATGTTATGCCGGGGGGTTTTCTCCTCCTTTCTTCCAAGAAAAGGATGGATTGTCTGCCACAAACATAATAACGTCAGTCCAAAATGATTATGTTAGTCATACACTTGGTGTGACTCTTTCTTAGGGTGCCCAAGACTGTCACTGTGTTATTCTCCAGTGAAAGAGAGTCTTTCTTGTAGTAGCCAAATGGCAGCTTCCTGTCACTGCCCGCCCTTCAGCCACTCTGGCACTCTCCTCAGGTCCCTACCAGCTCCTACTTTGCCTTGTAGGTTAACACTTGGTCTGCTCAAGTCTCTGAACTCCTCAGAAGCATCCCTCTATAGTATCTCGCCCCTGTCACTAGATACTAACAGTAATGAACAGGTCAGCTGTCCCCAAAGAGACAGTGTATGCAGCTTAACTGGAACAAGTCAGGATCAGGCTCTTTATAACAACACAGCACTGCAATCTACTTCTAATGAAAACAAAAATACAGCTATTAACAAAGGGTAAGATTTAAAAGAGTGAATAACAAGAAGTGAAAGCAGAATGGGTGACATATAAAATATAAAACATAAAACACAATCCTAGGTCTACGCTTATTAATGGTTCTCTTTCCTATTTTCTCCAAAGTCTTTGACAGAGCTGCTGGTTTTCAATCAAAAACAAAATCCAAATTTTCATGAATATCCCCATGCTTTATGAGGGGTTTCCTCAGTAAATGGATGACAAATGTTGTTTTCTCTTCCTAATATTTCCCAGTACGCATTGTTTTGTTGCCCAAAGACAGGATGTCCCACCGGGGCTGCTGGCTCCAAGATGTCTTCCCTCATCTTGTGTTCCCGTATGCAAGCAGACTTCCATTGTCTTCCCTTACTACAATGCTTAATTTATCAGTGACAGAGAAATAGACAATTTATCTGCTGTGTGGAAGAAATCTGTGTGTCAAGTTAAGTTTTAACACACAAGTGTCATATATTTAATACATATACAAAAACTTCCTACATTTTATCTGTACCTACATCTCACAAGGTTTATGATGATTGATGTGGTATAAGCTTTAAATAGACATCTTATACTATCCTGTTTGGATAAATAGTATGAAAGGAGGAATGTGTAATCATTTTGTTTGGTCTGATAGGTGTTGCTGTTACAGATCAGTGAACCCTTTGCCAATTGTCATTGAGGGGTTCATGGGGCCACACTACAGGTAGTAAGAAATGCTCCTATTTGAAACATGAAAGGGGTACAGCCATATTGCATGTTGAAATCCAATTAGCGAATGACTTCAGATGAAATCCTTTAAATTAGGAGTACAATAGGGCTTTCAAACAGAAGTTCTGTGAGCTTTAAGGAATTTTATAGTTACTGGAGTAACCTTGCAGCAGAAAGAACAATAGATTATATCAGTATTTACATACTTTCTCTCTTGCAGGTTTGGGTTTTATCCTTTGTTCTTGTTTAGAATGACCCCGAGACAGATTAACACAATTATATATAATCCCTGTGTATCTCTCACAGCATTTTCAGAACATGTCACGTTAATTATATAAATAAATTACTAATGACTGCACTTTTATCCAGTACTTCCCACGCATACCAAAAGGTTCCAGGGAATTCAGTTCAATCCAGTGTTGCTAGATTTTTAAAAATGAGATCCATATGGTAAGTGATACTTTAAATGTAATATTTTTAGAATTGGAAATCAATACAGATTGAAAATAGGGATCAGAGAAAAAGTAATATTAATTATGATATTTCAGCACTGTTGCAATTCCTGATACAACCATTTGAAGATTGGGGTTTTCCTGATTAAATTTGTATATCTGACATCTACCAGTTTATATGCCAAATTCGATCTCACAGCATTAAAAGTTTGTTATAATTCCATTAATTTATATGGAGTTACTCTTTATTTAAAATGTTTACATGATATATGTCTATCAGGTGCATATCTCTAAGATTGCATTCACTGTTTTAAATCTGATTCCACATATATGTTCACTAGCTTACAATTCACCATTCATACAGAACTTTATTACATAATCTCAATTAAATCAAATCCAGAGGAAGTTTTTTAGGTATAGTATTTGCATTTTCAAAATCCATAAATCATGATCCAGGTAAAAACTCTACATAATATCACAGCACTTCCTCTGTAAATAAATATAACCAGTAAATATTTGAAACAATCTTTGCTGTGATTTTAAAATAATTCGAAAGATCTGATAATCAGGTCTATATCTTCGACCTGAAAACTCAGAACATATGAATATCCAGTCATGGAGTCACACTAGATAATTATGAAGAGATGATTATATACATTAGATCATTGGGGAAATAATTTTATGTATATTTGCAATAATATTTCACAGTTGACATCAATGTCATAATAATTTGACCATTTTAGTAGACAGGTTCCTTGAATGGGTATTGCAAATAGCACATTATTTCATAACTACTTTAGTACTGTAACAGGAGATGTAAAAGAGAACAGTCCTCCTGTGAAATGGAGGTGGTACTTCTGACAAATGTCTTCTGTCATTATATAGCTCTGAACTTTTGTCACTTAGTCTCTTAAATATATGTTTGTTTTTAAAAATCCTTATTAAGTATTATGTATATATGAAAATTGTTTCAGAAGTGAAAAAAAACTTTATTTACAGCAAAAGCATTGATTGAATTTGCCTTATTTATGAAGATCTAGGAAGAAGGAAAGCTTAAGCTATTTCTCGAAATAGAAGTAGATGCAAAAGCCAAGGGAAGATGTGTAGAGACAAGGGGTCACCTTTAGAAAGAAAATCTAGTTCATAAATAATCTTAATAAATAGGAAAACACATTCTGGCCCTGAGTGTGGCTGCACAGACCCAATCCCCCACACTTTCTCTCTTTGCTTTATTTTCGGACAATCATATGCAAAAAGCCTTTGGCTATCAGAAGAAATTAATCAGGTGGGACATTCTTGAGATAACATCTGTCTACAGTGACAGCTTTACAAGTTAAATAAATAAGTAAACTGTGCCAGGCTCTGCAGACAGGGAGGGAGAGAGAGAAAGAAGCACAGGAACCAAGAATTTGGATGGAACTTTCACCACTTGCATGCCTAAAAGGTCAAATGAATATATACATTCCCAAAATCATAGCAATTCACTGTGCACATAACCATGGATTCTCTTTACATTAATTAAAATTATTTAGCAAGAAATTCAACAACATGTGAACTGAAGAAATTCATTTCTCAAGGGGTTGCAAACAATTGCCAGTAAATTACCGCAAACATGCGTATACTCTTCCTTGAAAGGTTCTGGGAGAGTCGCCAGCAATCTACAGTGCATCAGACATGAAATACAAACATCACAAATGCAAAGTGCCTCTGCTTTAATGACAAATATGATTTCATGAAATAACACCTCACAGAACTGTTAATTATTAAATACCCGCATCTAACTCTAGGCCCTGAACAAACATAATACACTTCCCCCCTTAGTTATGAATTACTTTCTCTGCACTTTACCAAGTACCCAATCACTTCATAACATAACTCAAACCCAGTAATTATGTGTACTCTTCCCCATGGTAGTAAATGGCATATTTCCTGTTATTATATGTGAAGTTACTGGGGACATTCAGAGCAAGCTGTACCTTTTTTAAAGGCTGTTAAAGCCTACAAAGTCATATTTATCAATAGCCTAAATTGGTCCAGGTCTATTGATTCCAGTAGAGCTAAACCTATTTTTGACAGCAATGGCTTGGGACTGTTCTCACTACTTGACCCACTTCCCAGACATAACTGGTGTCCCAGCTTGTGATGGGAACATGCACTGTGGACTTTCTTTCAGGTAGTCAGTTACAATCCCACTGAAATTTCTCCCCTCTCAATCATAAATAGTAGTTGCTGTGCCAGAGAGTTTTATCCAGAAACAGAGAGTCAAGTGACATGCCAAATACAGAATTCTTTGCGTCCACCTGCCACTGAGAAAGCTCTGATACATTGTTAGGTTCTCAGATATACATCATTTATATTGAATGAAGCAACGAGTGTCACTGGATTAAAAATATAAAAGAAAACATCTGTTATGATTAGACATTTAGTAAGGTCTTACAGCTGTGGACCAGTGCCTCAGCTGGTGTAAATCAGAGTAACTTCATGGATACCAACGTAATCATGTCAGTTTGCCCTAGTGGAGGATTTGGCTCTGTTCAGTAAATGGTGGGCTGAAGGTTCAGATTGTAGTCAGATCCAAAGCAACCTAGAGTAGCTTCTGTACTGTTCTAAATTGCAATAGCTTGTTGGGTTTCATCTAACACATGTGGGTTTGATTCACAAAGGGTGTTAGGTCCCTAAATCAGGCATCGGTGGTTTGCACAAAAACACCCACTCAACTGCCGCTGAACTCTCTATTTAGCTCTGAAGTTTTTGCAGCAGTTGCCTACACATCAGTTCTGAACATGCTCACGGCTGCCTCACTCTTGGCATCTGGATTCCTAAGCCCCAGAGTGAATCACAAACTATGGGAGAGGGGTTGGGGAGACAGGTGTTTCTCCATCTAACTCACTTGCAGGGCAAGAGCCATCAGCTGTGCTCAGGGAGGGAGACCTCCTTCATAATTTTAGCCCAGTGGTTCAGATATTCATCTGGAATGTGGGAGATGCCCAGTTCAACTCCTCCCTCCCAATGAGATGAGAAGGGATTTGAACAGGGCTCTGCATCCTTGCAGTTAAATGACCTAACCTACTGAGCTGTGGAATATTTGGATGTGGAGTTCTCTCAATCTCTCTTGCTGAAGCTGTTCTGCTTTGGATTAAGAAGTCTTTGAGTCAGAGAGAGAGAAAGCACATACACATGAGAATGACTCTGTAGTCTGGTGGTTAGAGAATCCCCAGGTGGTAGGAGAGCCAGGATACAGTCCTCCTGTTTCAGTAACTCTATTTTTTTTTATCCATAGGGAATTAGCTTCAACAGGAGAATTGAGGGAGCCATGCATTGAAAAATCCCAGTGGTATGTTAGAGTAGTGCAGTGGTTAGGGGACTCACCTGAGAGATGGCAGATCCTAGCAAAATCCCTTTTCCCCATCAGGTGGAGAGATTTGACCTGAACTGTGGGTCTCTCGCATCCTAAGTACCCTAACTACTGGCCTTCTGATGGCAGCAGTGGTAAGAAATTCCCCAAGTACCAGATTAGAGCAGACAGTTCACAGCTAAATTCTCTGACAGTGTTTAAGACACACCCCTCTCCTTGGCATCGCCCAATGGCTAGTTAAGTTGGGGAAGGCGCATTTTGGCTTTTGTGAATCACATTCTTAGGCACTTATCCCTCTCCACTTATTTTATAGGAACCATGAATACCTAACTCGTTCTATGAATCCCAGTGATTTTTCTAGACACCAAAATATAGGCGTGATGACATTGCAAGCAGCACCACCTATGCCCCCTTGCGACTTTAACCTCCTGTATCTTAAGCCTGAAGGGAACCTAGATTTTAGGAACTGAAATGTTGATACATTACTCCAGTGCAATATTCAGGTACAAACACTGGTATATTTGCTGACACTTGCAAAATACTTTCTAACACTTCAATAACCTACTATCACGTGCATGCAAGTGTGCTTGCACAGAAACTTATGTTCAACTACTTAAAAGGAATGTGTAAGTGTTAGAATTGTTAGCCCAACCAGTGTAAGTTTGTGCATTCACAATAGGAGGCCAGAGGCAGGGCTGGATTATCAAAGAGGCTTTAGGGGCTTAAGCCCCAGGCCCCAGCCAAAAGGGGGCCCTGGTCTCCAGCCCCTAATACCCCTCTGATAATCCGCAGACCCCCCCGCTCAGCACCAGCAGTGCAGGAGCACAGAGATTGTGCTCCTCCTCCCCTGCCACTGCTGTGGGGAGCAGGGGGGTGGGCCCTGGAGCCAGAGGGGTAGGGCTCTTTGCTCCCGCCCTGCCCCTGTGGGCAGGGTAGAAAAGATCCTGCTCGCTCTGCCCAGGGGTGGGGCCAGCTAGCGCGGCCTGTGCTCCATCCTCCAGCCCGGCAGTGCATAGCTCTCCAGGCCCATGGCCCTGGGGAGGCTGCATCAGGTCTTGCTGTGCTGCATGCCATCCACCCCTCCCGCTGGCAAACTGGTTGGAGTGGAGGCAGGGTGGGAGTGCCCTTGGGCCCCAGGGCCCCTCCTGTGACGGGGCGGGGAGGTGAGGGCCCAGCCCCTGCAATGAGGAGCCCAGGCTGGGGGCCCCATGGTGGGGGGCAGCCCTGGCCAGAGTGAATGTATTTCTAACAGATTGAACTGTGACCTTGGACGAGTCGCTTAATTTCTCTGCACACCAGTTCTCCAGCCATATGATGGGAGAAACTGGCACTTTCCTATTTCACAGGGATCTTTTGAGCGTAAACACAGTAAAGTGTTTGAGATGCTCATATGCTACAGCATTGTGGCCATATCAGTTCATATGCCAGAATGTTAAAAGAAGACATAAGAAGATCCTCACTGGATTTGAAAACAGACTGTGGCTACCAGCAAAACTTTTCTCTTCCCATGTCCTTGTGACCCATATGAACAAGGACCTTTTCAAATGACAGGCATTAACGGCCTGTAATCCCTTGTTCAAGAAAACAGCCCTGTTCAGGATAGCATTTCATCATACGCTTAATTTTAATCAGTGCTTAAAAGTGACTGAAATCAATGTTTCACATCCAGCAGATACTGAAGTACTATCCTGAACAGGAATGGACTTAAACAGGTGCTTAAATTGGGGGTCTAATGCTGCATCTCCCAGCTCGCTGCCCTAATGCAGTCTTCCATGTCCCCTTTTATACATTGAATATCCTGTGCAAAAATTCTGTAATAATGTTCTGAAGCTAATTGCATCCCACCTGAAGAATCTTTCAGTTCTAATTTTAAATTCGGGATCCCAGTGGTTTCGATCCCTCAATAAGTATGCCAAGACTCGGTTCCCTTTTAGTCACAGCAGTGAAGTGATGCATGAACTTTTGTGAACTGGAAGTTCTCATTGTTATATGCATAAGGAAATGAACTGGCTCCAGAAACTAAAACAATTCTGAGACAGAAGAAATGCTCAAATCTGAGATTTTTGGATAGGGAGTTTTTTAAAGAGCTTTCTTCCTTTAGTTAATGATTTACAAATGGTGTTTTCAAGTCACTTACGCACTGGAAGCTGTTCTTGTGTCTTTGTGATACGATCGAAATATGGTACTTCTGTTAAGGGAATGTATGAGATTCAGATTCAAAGGGGTAGCCGTGTTAGTCTAGGTCAGCCAAACAAACGAGTAGAGATGAGCATTAACAGCACCAAATGAAATCAGTGGGGAAAATCTAGATGCAGAACCAAAGCATCTCTCTGCATGCATCTTGGAATGTTCCTCTTATTTTTTCCTAAGCTAATGTATTATTGTAACTATATTGTACATTATAAATATATTATTTCATTAATTGATTTAGAGATTGTTTTTATAAATATATCCATCCAGTGCTCTGTGTGGATGCCCTTGTTATAAACAATCAGACGATGTGCATCACTGTCAAAATTCCTTTGCCTTTAAACCAGGGCCTTAAGCCCTTTGTCTATTTGTGGCTGCCACTATGTGCAATGTACTCTCATCTTGACCCTTCCTCCTTTACAAGCAGGCAGCCTCATTCCCCATCACTCGCAGTCTGAATGTTAAAACATAATCCCAGCTACACCTTCATATAGTATTAATCCAGGCTAGTTTAATGCAGCGCCCTCACTAGGAGAAGTTTTGCCCCAGGAAGGATTTGCCCTACTGGAGGAAAGCTGGTGTTTTTACTGTGAGCTCCACCAGAGATGGGTGCCATTGAACGTCAGAGCTCTACAGGTGGAGGCCAAATGGGTGTTAAAATGGGCCAGCTCATTTTCTGGTTGCTCCCTCTTAAGCTATGCCTACACTAGAAACATTAAGTCAACTTTGTTAAGTCAACTTAATAAGGTCGACTTTAAGTCGACTTAAAGTCGACCTTATTAAGTCAACTTAACTTTTCCTAGTGTAGACAAAACCCCTTGTTGACCTTATTAACTCAACCTAATGCTTTAAGTCGACTTAATAAGGTTGATTTAGGCACTAATCCCTGTCCACACTGGCTTTAAGTCGATTTAAGGAGTTGATTTAAGGCGTAAGTCGACCTAAAATGAGATGTTATTAAGTTGACTTAAGCTTTCCTCAAGGAAATGCTTAAGTCGACTTAAGGAAAGCCTAGTGTGGACGTGGCTTTATTTAGGTCGACTTAAGCCTCCTTAAATCGACCTAAACTGCCGGTGTAGACACACCCTTAGAGAGGGAGGAGATGTGAGCCCTGCATTGCTGCAAGCCCTCCCCAGGGGAATGGTCTGTCACTGGCAACCTTGTGACCTGTACTGTGTCAGCAGATAACCTGAAACCCATCAAGTGTTGAGTTTTTTATTCTAAATTAATCTCCAGACATCCCATTCACCCTAATGCCTTCAGCTAACATGAAAAAATCCACGCAAGACCGTTTCCCTCCTTATCTGATTTTAAGAGTTTAGACTCCAGCACTATAGAAATAGTCTAACGCCCATGTTGGATAAGCTGAGCAGACACTGTAGAAGCTTCCCCATTCCATTCCTTCACTGCAGCTCACATCTTTCCAGCCCATTCCAACTCTAGACTACGCGGTCCAGAATTCTCCATTTTAGATTGATGTGACACAATGTATTGATTCAGTAGGCCTTTCTTCCTCTCTAGAGATCCCACGGAGCAGGAAGTTGAATTTTCTGCTTCATCTTCATTTGGTCAGTTTTTCTTACTGCCAATTGGTGAAAGTAATGGTGAGCAAACGAAGCTTTGCTGGCTCTCTAAACAAAACCGACTGTGCAAGGTGCTGATGGGAGTTATGAGAGTTTGAGGAAGAAGGAGCCTTCTTCTCTGTTAAAAAATTAGCCTGTGGGAACCAGAGTGAGAGGGAGTGAAACAAAGAAATCAATACATTTTTTATTCTTTTGAGAATGAACGATGGGCAATTGGAGTAATTCTTTTTTTTTTCTCAATGCATGTGTATATTGGTAACTAACATTGATTTTGTGCTTATATCAAGAGAAAGCTATGTACCTTCATTGTAAGGATATTAGCTCTTTGAAGAGAACAGTTGAGCTTTTATGTTGAGACAATTTTCATGGCACCAGAACTGTTAAAACATCCCCAAAATCCTGATTTATCTGTTCAATTTTCCCCAAGTGGGTTAGCGCATTGCATGAGAAAATGAAGTTAACTTGAGTGTGTCCTCTGGTGCTAATGTCATTTACAAAGCCACCTTGCATAAATATTTCATAGCCACAATTTAAAGGTGCATGATATTCACAAATCACTTCTTCCCCTGCAAATTGTGTAAATCAGCGTTAATGGCTTACTGGCTTCTCCAGTTCAAATTATGATTCAGCCTCAAGCTATAGATTTTACATTTTATCAATTAGAAATTGATTTCCAATGCAATTGTATGTATATTTTCCTACTAGTTACAATTTTCAGTTTAGAATGTGATCTTTGGCTTGACGCAAGGGAAGCTACAGAAATGTATTAGTCAGCTGCCTCCATCTATATAGATATATTATTCAACTTGTCATCAGCAAATTCAGGGGGAAGAATCCAACAGAAAAGATGAAAAACCAAAATACTTTCAAGAAGAAAAATAGGTGATTTTTAGTTCTCTCTCTCTCTCTCTCTCTCTCTCTCTCTCTCTCTCTCTCTCTCTCTCTCTCTCTAATTGTAAAATTAGTGTTAGGGAATTTTTGTAACTTTTTATGGATTTTGAAACCTGAAACATAAATTATAATTATCTTAAAACCACTGTTGACTGTAATTTTACATCAGCTGATTCATCTCTGTTGAAAACCTGTGCACAGAAATTTCAGTGAAAGAAAACATATGATAAACTTTTAAAATTATATTTAGACTTTGGTGTTTTACTGTTTAGTTGTTTTGCAGGAGTGACTACATGTCCTAACTCAAACTGTGGCACCATTGTAAGTGCTGTACAAATTCATAGGGCGTGATGATCACTGCCTCAAAGAGTTGATCTCTAAATAGACAAGACAAATGGTGGGAGAGGAAACAGAGGCACAGAGTGGTAAAGAGACTTTCCCAAAATCATACAGCTGGTGAGTGACAGAGTAGGGAATAGAACCCAGTCTCTTGACTTCCATCCTATTGCTTTACCTATGAGGAATCTGGTCCTGTACCATTAAAGTGAATGGTATCTTATTGTAGACGTCAGTGGAACAGAATCAGGACCTACATGACCACATACACCCACATAAAAACTGACTTCCTGATATTTATCTTTAAATAAATCACTTTGACACTTTATTTATTTTCTGAACGATGCTGTAGGAGCACAACCTTGTGACGTGACTCCCCATGCAAGAGAGGAAGTCACTGTGCAAAACTTCCCTTTCAACCTTTACAAATAAGACCATTTTTGCTTTGCAGTTGACCTGGACAGATTGAATGATGATGTGAAACGTTACAGCTGCACTCCAAGAAACTACTCTGTCAATTTAAGGGAGGAACTGAAGCTGACAAACGTAGTTTTCTTTCCTCGCTGTCTCCTGATCCAGCGCTGTGGGGGGAATTGTGGCTGTGGAACAGTGAACTGGAGATCCTGCACATGCCTGGCAGGGAAAACAGTGAAAAAATATCACGAGGTATTTCATTCTTACATTTCTTCTTTGTGATTCCTTTCTGGGTTCCATGTGAAAGCAGACTCATAAATATTATTGCCAAAGGTCTGTGTGCCACCATCACTGATTATACTGGTACTTCTCCAGCCTAAGGATCGGCAAACTCCTCTGAAGGCATTTAAAGATGCACTCTTTGGGGCTAACATGTTTGCTGGAACATACCCTGAGATTGGCACTTGTACACAATGGCAATGATTGCATTATTAATGCCCAGATGGACAGAAAAACAAATAGGAGCTTTCTAAGTTCTACCTAAGTCACTAGGGAGCATGGCTATTCCATCAAAAAGAGCAAGAATCAATGGCACAGCCCGGGCAGAGAGGCACTAATATAAGTGCAAGGAATGGCAAGGCATTACATATATATTTAACATATATTAACAGCCTATTATTCAAAGGTGCTAAGTCCCCTTAGTTCCCAGTAAAGTCAGACCTGGTCTACGCTTATCGTGAAATTTGGCAGCAGTTGACAGTAGCCTGCATATCTCCCATCAACTTCCTAAATTCTAGTGAGCGCAGCATTTCCTCTATGCTGCACTGATGGGAAATGCCCTCTTTTTCTGGGGATGGATTTATTAAGTCAGTTTCCAGATCAATTGAGCAGGTCTCGACTTCCCACTCAATCGATCCAAATAATTGATTTGAGGGCTTTTTTTGTGATGGTACCCCGGGGTACTGAATATCAGCACCTTTTTTTCACAGCAATACAGCCCCGGCTCCTGCGGTCTCTGACTGAGTACCGGCACCTTTTTTTTGTTTTGTTTTGTTTTTTTAACCAAAAAAGCACTGTACATATGTCTAAAAACAGCACCCATACTTATAGGTAATGTGCTGTAGTGTAGAACAGCCTCTTCTGTGTTCACTTGGGGCTTACCTGTATTAAAAGATGCACCAGTTGTATTAGCATAACAAAGGCTGCTACAGATCGAATTAATCTTTAATGATATGACAGGTCTAAATTGATTTTAAGTATTCATACAGGGCTTTGCTTACAAAAACTGGTTTTAGTTAAATCTGTGTCATTTTTAACATAGACAAGGCCTTAGGCTTTCTTAGACCTGCAGACACCAATTCTATTAGAATCATAGAATCATAGAATTGGAAGGGACCTCATGAGATCATCTAAAAGCAGGACCATTCCCACTAAATCATCCCAGCCAGGGTATTGTCTAACCAGACCTTAAATATCTCCAAGGCGGAGATTCGACCACCTCCTCAGGTAACCCATTCCAATGCTTCACCACCCTCCTACTGAAAAGTTTTTCCTAATATCCAACCTTGACTTCCCCACCTGCGACTTGAGACCATTGCTCCTTGTTCTGTCCTTTGTTACTATTGAGAACAGCCTAGCTTCCTCCTCTTTGGAGCATCCCTTCAAGTATTTGAAGGTTGCTATCAAGTCCCCCCTCAGTCTTCTCTTCTGCAATCTAAATAAGCCTAGTTCCTTCAGTCTCTCCTTGTAAGTCATGTACCCCAGTCCCCTGAGCATTTTCACTGCCCTCCGCTGGACTCTTTCTAAATTGTCCATATCCTTTCTGTAGTGGGGAGCCCAAAACTGGACAGTTTTCCAGATGCGGCCTCACCAGTGCCGAATAGAGGGGAATAATCACATCCCTCGATCTGCTGGCAACGCTCCTCCTGATGCAGCCCAACATGCCATTGGCCTTTTTGGCAACAACAGCACGCTGTTGACTCATATCCATCTTCCCATCTAACATAACCCCAGGTCATTTTCTACAGTGCTGCTACTTAGCCGATCGGTCCCCAGTCTGTAGCAGTGCACGGGATTTTTCCGTCCTAAGTGCAGGATTTTGCACTTGTCCTTGTTGAACCTCATGAGATTTCTTTTGGCCCAACACTCCAATTTGTCTAGGTCTCCCTGAATCCTGTCCCTGCCTTCCAGTGTCTCTACTCAGCTTGGTGTCATCCATGAACTTACTGAGCATGCAATCTATCCCATCATCCAGATCATTAATGAAGATGTTGAACAGAACCGGCCCCAGGACTGACCCCTGGGGCACTATTGATCTGTCAGAGAGTCTAAATTGGTATAAATTATATGTTAAGGGTTTCAAAGACAGCATAAGAAGATTCAAATTTTGGTAGGATTGCAGCTGCTATAACTTGCCCTTTCTGACACCTTCCTGTTAATTATTTTTCTTCTGCATTTCTCTGTGCTGACCCTTTGGTGCGCGAATTGCGTATTACACCAACTTGGACTCAGTGGCTATGTCTACATTAGAAAAAGTTAGGTCGACTCTGTTAAGTCGACTTAATAAGGTCGACTTTAAGTCGATTTAGCAAAGTGGACTGAGTCAACTTAACTTTAAGTCGACATAGTCCCCTTTGTTAAGTCGACCTAACCACCCTTAAGTTTATTAAGTCGACTTAAGGGTTACTCCACGTCCACACCGTTCTTAAGTCGACTTAGTGACTTAAGGCTTAAGTCGACCTAATGAGTAGTTCTTATTATGTCGACTTAAGCTTTCATTAAGTCGACTTAAGGAATTTCTTAAGTCAAATTAATGAAAGTCTGGTGTTTACATGGAGTAATTTAGGTCGACTTAAGGATCCTTCAGTCAACCTAAATTGCTAGTGTAGACATAGCCAGTGAGTTAAGAACTGGCGATTAAGCACTGTTGAAAGAGGTGAGATACATATATGTTGGTAAGTGCCTCGGAGTCTATAGGTCTAAGAAAAAGTCCCATGAGGCTCTGATCCTGTAGTTGGATCTATCCAAGTGCCATACAAGTGAAAAACCCTACCTGCCGGGATCAATTGCAGGATTGAGGCTGGTCTGGTCTGACATATCCACTGAGTAGGCAGCTGTGTAGCCGCCACACACCCCACATTGAGTTCATGCCTGACACACTCTGATCTGTCAGAGATTGTTTTCCTGAGTTTAGGTTGCAAATGAAAAGCTGTGTGATGAACTCCTAATCTGGAGAGAGTGTTTACTCACATCACAAAACCACTAACACAGGAGAGGCTGTAATACCAGGATGCTCTTGGAGGTCAGGACCTACATGTGCAGGCAGCGTTGTGTGGGAAAGCAGGCACTGTGTCTTGCTGTAGTCAGCACTGTTACTTACTTTCTTTGGTACATAGTCTTACCACAAATGTACTGCAAAATTCAGCTGGCTTCAATTCAGCTGTTATAAAGAATTGGAGCATAGTTAAAATTTTACCTATTTTTAAGAAAAATACATAGGATGACCCTGCCATAATTACAGACCAGAAAACCTTATCTCAAAGCTGGATAAAATATTTTTAAAAAACAATTTGTTAAAATAATTGGAAAAAGTCTAGTGGAATTATATGAGCTGATAAAAAGAAATCAGCATGACTTATATACTAATATTCATATGACATCACAGCTTTATATAATAGTTTAGAGAGAATTTTAAAATATATGCTGCTTCTTCCTAAGAATTTACAAACTAGAAGACACAATGTCAGGGATTTGAAACTGGTTAAGAAATAGCACAGAGTAGAAATACATGGGCAATTTTCAACATAGAAGGCAAACTTTCAGGTTTCCCAAGCTTTCAGACTGGATGTTATTTAATGTATTTATTATTGATCTGGAAGTAGGTGAACTATGAGGTGGCAAAATTTGCAGATAATACTACATTATTTAAATGAGTGAAGACTAGAGAACATAAGAACATAAGAAAGGCCGTACTGGGTCAGACCAGAGGTCCATCTAGCCCAGTATCTGTCTACCGACAGTGGCCAGTGCCCAGGTTCCCCAGAGGGAGTGAACCTAACAGGCAATGATCAAGTGATCACTCTCCTGCCATCCGTCTCCATCCTCTGATAAACAGAGGCTAGGGACACCATTCTTAACCCCTTTCTGGCTAATAGCCATTTATGGACTTAGCCACCATGAACTTATCCAGTTCCCTTTTAAATATTGTTATAGTCCCAGCCTTCACAACCTCCTCAGGTAAGGAGTTCCACAAGTTGACTGTGTGTTGTGTGAAGAAGAACTTCCTTTTATTTGTTTTGAACCTGCTACCTATCAGTTTCATTTGGTGACCCCTGGTTCTTGTATTATGGGAGTATTTAAACAACTTTTCCTTGTCCACTTTTTCCACATCAGTCATAATTTTATATACTTCTATCATGTCCCCCCTCAGTCTCCTCTTTTCCAAGCTGAAGAGGCCCAGCCTTTTCAATCGTTCCTCATACGAGGCACTCTCCAAACCCCTAATCATTTTAGTTGCCCTTTTCTGAACCTTTTCTAGTGCTAGAATATCTTTTTTGAGATGAGGAGACCACATCTGTACACAGTATTCGAGATGTGGGCGTACCATGGATTTATATAAGGGCAATAATACATTTGCAGTCTTATTTTCTATCCCCTTTTTAATGATCCCTAACATCCTGTTTGCTTTTTTGACCGCCTCCGCACACTGTACGGACATCTTCAGAGAACTATCCACAATGACTCCAAGATCTTTTTCTTGACTCGTTGTAGCCAGATTAGCCCCCATCATATTATAGGTATAGTTGGGGTTATTTTTTCCAATGTGCATTACTTTACACTTATCCACATTAAATTTCATTTGCCATTTGGATGCCCAATCACTTAGTTTTGTGAGATCTTTTTGAAGTTCTTCACAATCTGCTTTGGTCTTGACTATCTTGAGTAGTTTAGTATCGTCTGCAAACTTAGCTACCTCACTGTTTACCCCTTTCTCCAGATCATTTATGAATAAATTGAATAGGACTGGTCCTAGGACCGACCCTTGGGGAACACCACTAGCTACCCTTTTCCAATCTGAGAATTTACCATTTACTCCTACCCTTTGTTCCCTGTCTTTTAACCAGTTCTCAATCCATGAAAGGACCTTCCCTTTTATCCCATGACAACTTAACTTACATAACAGCCTTTGGTGAGGGACCTTGTCAAATGCTTTCTGGAAATCTAAGTACACTATGTCCACTGGATCCCCCCTGTCCACATGTTTGTTAACCCCTTCAAAGAACTCTAATAGATTAGTAAGACACGATTTCCCCTTACAGAAACCATGTTGGCTATTGCTCAACAGTTTATGTTTTTCTATGTGACTGACAATTTTATTCTTAACTATTGTTTCAACTAATTTGCCCGGTACCGACGTTAGACTTACCGGTCTGTAATTGCCGGGATCCCCTCTAGGGCCCTTTTTAAATATTGGCGTTACATTAGCCGACTTCCAGTCTTTGGGTACCGAAGCCATTTTAAGGGACAGGTTACAAATCTTAGTTAACAGTTCCGCGACTTCACATTTGAGTTCTTTCAGAACTCTTGGGTGAATGCCATCTGGTCCCGGTGACTTGTTAATGTTGAGTTTATCAATTAATTCCAAAACTTCCTCTAGTGACACTTCAATCTGTGACAGTTCCTCAGATCTGTCACCTACAAAAGCCGGCTCAGGTTTGGGAATCTCACTAACATCTTCAGCCGTAAAAACCGAAGCAAAGAATCCATTTAGTTTCTCCGCAATGACTCTATCATCTTTAAGCGCTCCTTTTGTATTATCATCATCAAGGGGCCCGACTGGTTGTTTGGCAGGCTTCCTGCTTCTGATATACTTAAAAAACAATTTGTTATTACCTTTGGAGTTTTTGGCTAGCCGTTCTTCAAATTCCTCTTTGGCTCTTCTTATTACACTCTTGCACTTAAGCTGGCACTGTTTGTGCACCTTTCTGTTTGCCTCACTAGGATTTGACTTCCACTTTTTAAAGGAAGTCTTTTTACCTCTCAGTGCTTCTTTTACATGGTTGGTGAGCCATGGTGGCTCTTTTTTGGTTTTTTTACAGTGTTTCTTAATTTGGGGTATACAGTGAAGTTGGGCCTCTATTATGGTGTCTTTAAAAAGCGCCCATGCAGTTTTCAGAGATTTCACTTTAGTCACTCTACCTTTTAGCTTTTGTTTAACTATCCCCCTCATTTTTGTATAGTTCCCCCTTTTGAAATTAAATGCCACAGTGTTGGGCTGTTGAGGTGTTCTTCCCCCCACAGGGATGGTGAATGCTATTGTATTATGGTCACTGGTTCCAAGCGGTCCTGCTACAGTTACCTCTCGGACCAGCTCCTGCGCTCCACTCAGGATTAAATCTAGAGTTGCCTCTCCCCTTGTGGGTTCCCATACCAGCTGCTCCATGAAGCAGTCATTCAAAGTATCGAGAAATTTTATCTCTGCAATATGTCCTGAAGTGAAATGTTCCCAGTCAATATGGGGATAGTTGAAATCCCCCACCATTATTGGGTTTTTAAATTTGATAACCTGCCTAATTTCCCTTAGCATTTCATCATCGCTCTTACTATCCTGGTCAGGTGGCCGATAGTAGATCCCTAATGTTATATTGTCATGGAAGCATGAGATTTCTATCCATAGCGATTCTATGGAACAAGTGGATTCGCTTATGATTTTTACTTCATTTGAATCTACATTTTCTTTCACGTATAGTGCCACTCCTCCTCCCGTACGACCTGTTCTGTCCTTCCGATATATTTTGTACCCCGGAATGATTGTGTCCCACTGATTGCTCTCTGTCCACCAGGTTTCTGTGATGCCTATTATATCAATATTCTCCTTTACCACTAGGCACTCTAGTTCACCCATTTTATTATGTAGACTTCTAGCATTTGTGTATAAGCACTTTAAAAACTTGTCCCTGTTTATTTGTCTGCCCTTTTTTAATGTGCCAGATTCTTGGTCATGTGGCTGTTTATCATCTGATCCGGCCCCCTCACCATCCTTTTCTGTCCTCTGTTCCTGACTATAACTATAACTATAACCTGGAGATTCCCTCTCGTCAGACTCTCCCTTAAGAGAAGTCTGTGTCCGATCCAGCTGCTCCTCTGCAGCAGTCGGCTTTCCCCCATCCTCTAGTTTAAAAACTGCTCTACAACCTTTTTAATGTTTAGCGCCAGCAGTCTGGTTCCCTTTTGGTTTAGGTGGAGCCCATCCCTCCTGTATAGGCTCCCCCCATCCCAAAAGTTACCCCAGTTCCTAATGAACGTAAACCCCTCCTCTCTACACCATCGTCTCATCCACGCATTGAGACTCTGAATCTCTGCCTGCCTACCTGGCCCTGCGCGTGGAACTGGGAGCATTTCTGAGAATGCCACCATAGAGGTCCTGGATCTCAATCTCTTTCCTAGTAGCCTAAATTTTGCTTCCAGGACATCTCTCCTACCCTTCCCTAAGTCATTGGTACCTACATGTACCACGACCACCGGCTCCTCCCCAGCACTACACATAAGTCTGTCTAGATGCCTCGAGAGGTCCGCAACCTTTGCACCAGGCAGGCAAGTCACCATACGGTTCTCCCGGTCATCACAAACCCAGCTATCTATGTTTCTAATGATCGAATCTCCCATTACTAACACCTGCCTTTTCCTAGCAACTGGAGTTCCCTCCCCCGGAGAGGCAACCTCCGTGCGAGAGGCAGCCTCAGCATCATCTGGAAGGAGGGTCCCAACTATGGGAAGGTTCCCCTCTGCTCCCGCTGACTGCTCTGCTTCCCTTGGGCATTCTTCCTCCTCAACAGCACAGAGGCTGTCTGAGCGGAGGTGGGACAATTCTACACTGTCCCTGAAAGCCTCGTCGACAAACCTCTCTGCCTCTCTCAGCTCCTCCAGTTCCACCACCCTGGCCTCCAAAGCCCGCACGCGGTCTCTGAGGGCCAGGAGCTCCTTGCACCGAATGCAGACATACGACACCCGCCCACAAGGCAGGTACTCATACATTCCACACCCGGCGCAATAAACTAGATAGCCCCCACTCTGCTGCTGGGCTTCTGCCTGCATTGTCTCCCAGTTAATGAAAGGGTGGTTGAAAGAAAGGGGTTTTAGAGTATGGTTTTGAAGTATAGGTTATATGGGGACAGGGGACCAAGGAGGACCTATGGGGCCCCGCCCTCCCTTGAAACTCCCTTGCAAAACTCCCTGTTAGCAGCCCCTGTTCGCAAGCTCC